>NW_019014691.1:4235711-4255054 GCF_000150535.2 Carica papaya | reverse complement strand
TCTTGATTTTTTTTTTATTTTCGTTTGTTCTTTTACCATAAACATTCCAATATTCCTATTGGATATTTTGAACTATTGTGTAAGGAATGTAAACCCTAACTCTATTATTTCCCTTCCATATTCAATTTATGATTTTATTTACTTTTAAGTTCCGGACTTTTACTTCTTTGATCTTTAATGCACTTTATTATCTTATTGTAAGTATCACGCTAATTTAGGTTAAATACCTGCTACACTCTGATTGAATCAATATCCACTTATATACTGGACATTTGATGACATAATATTTAATATGATAAATTTTAACAATCTATAAAGCCATTAACTACTTCGAATAAAACAACTGGTTTGAGTTGGTTTGGGTCTAATGGTTCCTAAATTTTTAAAACTAGCTACTTCAAATATCATATCATCACACTCATGACATATAACATATAAATTAATTCAATCAGAATGTAATATGTATTTAATTTAAGTTCATATGTCACTTCCATTGACGGTGTTAATATGTAACAAAGATAGAATAAATCTTTTTTTTTAAAAAAATACAACAAAAAATACTGTAAAAAAAAATTATATAAATGAATTTGAATATTTTTAAATAGCATAGAAACTAATTTAATATTCTGGCCTAATTATAAATAAATGAAGATAAAAATCTAATTAGTGTAACCATGATTAAATCTAAGATCATTGGGCTAACCAGCCTATCCTCAATTAGTTAATCAACCTATCCTTTATGTGGGGTTTACGCGATAGTTACGCTATATGTAATGATATCAAGAATGAACAGTGACATCGATCTACAAGAAGCTCAACAAATGCTTAAACAAATAATACTGGTGTCATTTGGTGATACAAATTATTATTGTGACAAATAAATTGATTTTGGTTTGAATCATTAGCAGAAATAATCAAAAAATATATATGTTGATGGTTTTATAATGTTTAATTTCATGAAACTAATAACTTCATTCGGTAATGTTTTTGTGAGATTGCAGTAATAAAATTAAATTTTATATACACGATTATGTTCTTTTAATTAGAGTAAATTACAACAGAATACAAAAAAAAAAAAAAAAAAAAAAAACTCAATATAGCCTTATATCATTAAAAAAAAAAAGTTAATTTATAATTTTGATGATCTAGATTTTGAATATATGTACGCGTGTGTGTGTGTGTAGGTCTAGAGGAAAATATGACTCTATTATTATTCTATTGTAAATTTGTAATAAAAATATGTATATTATTTAAATTAAATGTTCTTGATAAATAAAAAATATCCATTAGACATTCTCAAGACAATTTGTTAAACTTTGATGTAAAAAAGTTTCAATCATATTTAAGTATAAAAATAAATCAGTATTGAGGTAATTAAGAAAGTCTAAAGTAACAATTAATATCACAAAATTTAAAGCAAGGGAAAGTTGTAATTAGATTATGGGGTGAGCCGTGCCAAATCCTACCTAGTAATCCAAATTTTGATTAATTAAGAAAAATTAAAGTGATAATTAATATCATAAATAATTCTCAAAATTTTTGGAAAAAAAAAAAAGAAAATCTACTAGTAAAGGATACAAATTTACTTATATTATCTGATTTTTTTTTTTAATAAAAAAAATTGGTATTTACCCTCATTTTTAATATTTCTAAAATATTTAATATTTAAATTTCAAAATATTGTAATCGGCGGCTAATTTATGTTGTAGGTTGGAAATTACTTTATGGAAATGCTAGTTTTTATGTTTGACCAAAATGGTATTTTTTTTTTTTTTAGTTATCAATTGACAAAATATAAAGTTTTTTTTTGACTAATTAACAAGTTGCTCTTCCTCTCAAGTCCTATATAAAAAGCAATCTCATGAACTCTAAACTCACACAGCCACTCACTATTTGCAAAAAACATAATAATAATAATAATAAAAAGTGGGTATTTCTTTTACACATAAAAATGACAAAACTTCCTCGAATCACTCTTTTCTCAATCTTTATTTTCATTCACTTAGCCTCTTCGCTTGCTTCTACCAAACCGCCCAAAATTCCAAAAACACCACCACCACCATATAAACCTCTAAAAGCACCACCACCGCCTCATAAAATACCACCAACCATCGCCCCAATGCCTTCAGTGCCACCACCCACACCGCCATGTTTACCAATTTCGCCACCAATGGTAACACCATCAAAACCACCAACTGTACCAATGCATCCACCATCATCACCACCGCCACCATTTGCACCAACACGACCTCCATTAGCACCACCACCATTTGCACCAACAAGACCTCCATTAGCACCACCACCGTTTGCACCAGTATCACACCATCACAACCACCAACACCACACCATTTGCACCAATTCGACCACCATTAGCACCACCACCGTTTGCACCAGTATCACCACCATCACAACCACCAATATCACCACCGCAATCAACACCACCAATGCTACCACCATCGCAGCCCCTGCCACCACCTCCATCACCGTCACCACCACCGAGTGGAGGAACGTGTCCAATTAACACACTGAGACTAAGGCTTTGTGCAAACATATTAAGTGGGCTAGTGCAGATCATAATAGGACCACGTCAAGCATGTTGCCCAGTGATTCGAGGGCTAGTGAATGTAGATGCTGCTGTGTGTCTTTGCACTGCCCTTAGAGGAAGAATCATTAACGTCAATCTCTTATTACGTGTTGTCACTAGGGTCATGGTTAATGATTGTGGCAGGAGCTTACCACAAGGCTTTCAATGTCCAGCAAAACTATAAGGTATACATTTAGTTTCTAATTGCAATATATTATATGACACACACATATATATATATAATTTAAATAATAATATTATTTAAGCTTGTTAATGCATAAGCTAGAGCCAAAAAGAAAATATACGTCAATTTCCATACCTGTGAATAGAATTTTCCACATAATACTAGTCTAATTTAATTTATAATATATAGTATGTAATTTATTGTAAAAACTATAGAAATTAATCTCTTTCATTTCTTCCAATTTATTTATGTTAATGATGTTGGTGCAGGGCTGGTTGCAGTCAATGTATTTACAATAATACGGAGAGAGCATCTAATATACAAATTCGATGTCTGCTTCAACAATAAAACATATTTAATTTAAAGCACTATAAATGTCTTTAATCAAAAAATTTCTGTATCTTCCCCGGAAGAAGGGTCTATATAAAATATATGCTATTTAAAAAATGTTCTTCAAATATTTCATTTCCTATACGCATCCATTTTTTCAAATGAATAAATTATTAATAAAATGGTACCATAGGATAAAATCAATACAAGAAGATTATTACGTTATAAGTTGAAATTTTTATGAGATATATGTTATAATTCTATCAACTAAAAATTTTATTAAAATTAAAATTGTGCCATTAAAGATTTTAATTAAACGTCACAACTATGTTAACCAATTAATAGTTCTATTGAAATTAAAAATTTTTAATTATTATTATTTTTAAAATTAATTATCATATTAATAATTCTAAAATCTGCCCAATTAAAAATTTTATTAGATATTGTGATTATATATTCTATATAGAGATAATATTATCTACTTCAATTTTAAAACTTTAAAAATAAAATTAATACAGTAATGCACATAATTATGAGGAGGCCCAACTGAGCAAAATAAATAAATAAAATTCTCGAATAAATGGGTCTATAATACTTAATGGGCCGTCTGTAAATTCCTAAGGGTCTGGTAAAAGAAGAAGCTTAAAGGCAAGGAATCCGAAGGGTAAGGCCCAGTACAAGTTTCCGGTGAGAAAATTAAAAGAAGAAATTAAATAATAATAATAATAAATAAATAAAAATAAAGGAACCTTGGAAGACAATTATATAGTATAACCCTAAGGAAATATATTAAACGGGAAAATAAAAGAGAAGAGAATTTAATAACGAAATGACTGCCATGGGGAAATCATAATACGTTAGATTTTAGAGGTTCAAATTGAATATTAAGGATCAATGGAAAGAAAATTTGGAAGTAATAAATAAATAAATAAATATATATATTAATTATCAAATCAAGATAAGAAACGTTGGTAAATATCAAAAAAGAAAGTAAGTAGACATAAGATTAAATTTAAAACATAATGGATTGACGTAATGAGTCAAAATATTTTAAATCTGTTTGGTCTTAGATTAAGAAGGGGTGTATGCGTGTGTGGTCGAGATTCAGTCGACGTGATAGCAAACCCTATTATGTGAGCTAACCATCATATTGTTATTATGTCTTTTTTTAGATGTATCGTATCGAATTTACATTAATAGTAGACACGTTTATTATTCTCACTGATAGAGATTAAAACGACATCATATGATAAAATTGAAAAGTCTAAAGTGTTTATGAGCCTTTGTAATAATAAATTTGAATGTGGTAAATAAATTAAATTGTATCGTGTTATATCGTATCGTATTATATTGAGAAGGTGATCATAATAATTGACTATAGTATATCGTGATTAAATTAAAAAGTAAAAAAATGAAATGATTGCTTCGAAAAGTATAACTAAATTCCCTTGTAAATTTTGATTATTTAGTTTTCTCTCTATAATATGGTAATGAAAATTGTGAGTGTGAAAGAATGAACATTGTATGAGAAAAAGAGAAGATAATCATTTTAAATAAGTGAAATGAAGATTAATTGTGTTTCATCTAAGCTCTCTATAGACATGGATACACCATTAGTTTCGAGATGGGACACAAAAAGAATTTATATGTATTCAATGAACTCTGTAAGTTAGGATTTTAATTATTCTGATTGAATATATATAACTCATTCTAATTTTTTTTTTTCAGATAGGAGACCCAGAATTGAAACAAAATGTAATAGACTAAAATGACGTCATTTGGAAACTCCAAAACTACGCCGTTTTAGTAAAAAAAAAAGGATAAAAATGACGTCGTTTTAGAAACCCCAAAAACGATGCCATTTGGGTAAGGAAAAAAATTAATTTTGACCAAAGGCCCGTTCGCCTTTAGTCGGGGAAGAAGAGGAAGAAGAGGCGTGTACGCCTTTTCTCTCCATCGAAGAAGAAGGGGGAAGAACCGTGTAGGGCTCTCCTCTCTCCGGCTATAAATCGAGTAGAGAAAGAAAGAGTCGTGTGAAGAGAGAGAGGGAGATCGATGTAGGAAGAGAGAGAGATAAAGGGGGAGAGAGAAAGAGAGAGAGGCTGCAGTTATCACCAAGTGACAACTGAGAAAAGAGAGGAAGAAGAAGAAGGAGAAGGAGAAGTGGTGCTGCACGTGGCAGTAGGACCGGAGAGGAATAACTCCGCGGTGGCGGCCAAGTGCGGCTTTGCATTCTCGAGAGTGCTTCGGTGTGGTACCACTAGATCTATGTTGCATTTGAGGGCACAAAGAGTTTTGCAGTGAATTTCAACCAATCCACAGTGGTGATCGATGACGATCAACAGCGGTGCATAGCGGTCCGGTGACGGCACGTGTGGAGGCGTGTAGATTTCTAATGGTTGCACGCAATGAGTCCTATGAACCCAGTTCCGGTAGGTGATGTGATAGCTTGAAAATACCTCAGAGTAAATTTATTATATTTGATATATTTAATTTAGTTTTACATGTGTTTGAAAATATATAATTAGGTTACGAATATAGTAGAGAGTCAAATGAAAAAAGTATAGATAAAGATGAAGAAGCTAGAATAAGCATGAAGAGGCATGAGAAAAGGTGAAAATATTTTAAATAAAGTGTTATAATGAAAAGTGATAGCTATTAGCAAAATAACATAATGAAAAATGACAACTTATAAATAAAGTGACATGTGAAAAGTGGTAACCTTTTAGATGAAGTGGCATGTGAAAAGTGTTAATTTTTTAGATGAAGTGACATGTGAAAAGGTCTTTTAAATAAAATGACAAGTAAAAAGTGGTAACTTTTTAGATAAAGTGGCATGTTAAAAGGCATTTTAGGTAAAATGACATATGAAATTTGGTAACTTTTTAGATGAAGTGGCATGTTAAAAGGTTTTTTAGGTTAAACGATATATGAAGAGTAGTAACCTTTTAAGTGAAGTGACATGACGAAAGGTGATAACTTTTAAATGAAATTGTAAGACGGAATGGTGACAACTTTTTCCTCGTGGCTACCCACTTCTATAAATAGGGGATAAGAGAAGGGAGGAAAAGATAATCTAAATGAGAGAAAAATAATAAGAAGTATAGAGGTAAAGGAAGAAGAGAGAGTACGAAGTGTGTGATATTTGAGAGTATTTTGAAGTTTTAGATAAAAATCTTGGGGAAACTCTGCTAAATTTATGAGAGCAGAGAAAAAGGAAGAGAAGAAGAATAAGACTCATGATCAAAAGTAAGTTATAAACCGTTAAAAAGATAAGTTTTTTCTTAAGTTTTGAAGTTCGGTTTCTCTTTGATTTCTGGGATTAGTTTTTGAGTATTGCGTTAGATATTTTTGAGTCAAGAAAGTGACCAAAAATCATCTCGAAACTCTACTGAATTTTTAGAGGAAAAAGTCATAAATAAAGGCAGAACTCTATCAGAATTAACACTACAACTGCTAAGGACGTAAGGTAAGTAGATATTATGAATTCTTAGCCTATGTAGTTTTGAAGTATTTTATGTATTTTCAGTATAAAAATGTGCACATGTTTAATTTGTCTTTCGTATTTGTTAAGTAAGTATTTGTTAAAGTTTTACTTCGTTATAAATTTATTTCACTTTATGTTTTTGAAATGTGATTTTAATATGTGTGCATCACTCATTATGGAAAGAAGTTATCCAAAAGCACTGCATTATGCTAGGCTTCAATCTGACCGTACATAACTGTTCTGTGTTCGAGTGTACTGGTAAAGTGATAAGTGTATACCCATACATAACTGTTCCGTGTTCGAGTGTATGGGAAAATAGTATGATCTGCGTGCCCTAACCGTTCTGTATTTAGGGGATAACAATATTTTAAGGTACTCATATATGTCGTTCCATGTTCGGGTACATGAGGAATTAGTGATAAGTATCTGTGCTTATGCATAATCTACAATAATTGATTGATTCTCCATAATAGTGATGAAGTATACAACATGCATTTGTTTTCTAATTTGTGTTTTTGTATTCTGATTCGTATATGTTTTGGAAAGATTATATAATATATGTTCTGTTGTGTGTAAAGAAACTATATATTGCATGTACTATATTATGATTTCATAATATTGCTTATTGAGATATTTTATCTCACCTCTCTTATCACCCTCCAGATACAGAAGATACCGCTACAGAGTGAACGGTGATACAGAAAAAATCTCTGTAACCTATACTCTGATATTAAGATTACTATTTCTTATTTTTGTTTAATAATATAAGTAAAGAAATTTAGAATCTCGTACATATGTTTATATTTTATATTTAAGGGATATAACATTTCTGTGACCTTTTTATTATTAATAAAGTTAAGTTATTTTATTTAACTCGAGTCTATATGATTTAAAAAAATATGCTCTGGTCATTATCCTATAAGACAGGGTGTGATCTGTGACAAGTGAGTTCAAAAACTCTGATAGTTTACCGTTTTAGATTTAAGGTTAATTAATCCTATTTAATTTTAATGCAATAAGTTATTTATCTAGTTTAAAATTAGGAATAAATCTATATACGGATGTTTGAAATTATGGGATAACTAATTCATTACTAGCTCGACTTGGATATCAGTGTAATAAGTTTGTCTTGTACATCAGAGATAATTTTACGAACAGATTTAGACAGAAATCAGTTAAGTGCGTAAGACTTACAAATGTAGTTTAATCTTTCTAAGATATTAAAGTATAATGTTGAATAATTGATAATTAGGTGCATGATTCCTGTAACGGCTCCGGAAATTCAAAAGAAAATACATATAATAATCTGAGTGCGGAAGCAAAATAAAAAATTAATGTTAATATCCCTTACACAATAACTTAAAAGTACTAAACAATATCACAGAATAAGTTCTCTAAAACAAATACGAGAAATAAAAAAAATAAAGGAAACTATAAGGTATCTAGCATCTACTCGTCGTCTTCTTGTAGATTGGGCTCGGGAACCAGGTCCTCCTGATCTGAAATGGTTAAATAAGGAATGAGCTATACTGGTTCAGTAAGGACATCACACTAATCACCGTCACAGAAGCAAATCTTGGTAGAAAATTAAAACAACCAATGAAGCAGTAGATTTAAACAAATTCATTTATCAATAATCAAACCATTTACCGTCCACTTACCGCAGTGAGATTTATAAAAACAACATATGGAAACAATAACATTATATATATAATGAATTCATATATAATCTGTAACATAGCACATATCATACTTTTATATTCAAATCATCAAACAACAATTGCCCATTTTTATCAGCCTACTAGTATCTATGGGGATCCATGGGGGTCCCCGCCACACGTGAACCATTATCCTTAGCAAACTTAATTCCAAGGCCATCCCCATACCCCATCCGGTATGAGTGTCAGAACAATAAACCTCAATACCCCATCCGGTATGAGGGTAAAGGGGGCCGTCCCCATACCCCGTCCTGTATGAGCGCCAAAATCATAAAGTCTCCATACCTCGTCCGGTATGAGACAACGTTCACAGTAGGGTTCCCTATGAACCTAGTCCGTCCACCATCTCCCAGGATATCTAGTGAGGATGTCATCTTATCCATTTATCAAATCACATCCCATTCCTATTTGTCCTTAGTCTCCGTTACCAACTTAAACATGAATACATAAATAAGTAACGTGCATCCAACAAAGCAAGCATATCTTAGATTCCCAAAATCAAACAGTAGTGAAGTAAGCAGTGATACATGCATTTAAAATCATAGAATAGATAAACCAGATACCATAATGCATTTAAACTGTAAAATAAATCAAACAGGAATCGACAGAGAAATATGTCCGGTTCGGGCTCCATTAGCAACCGTAATTAATTATGCATATCTATTTAATTTGTACAAAATACAGTATTATCATTTATTCAAACTTCAATTCCATGATAGGAAATAGGGTGAGAGGTCCTACTTGATTTGACGCCGAAAACTAGATTTTTACTGCGCCTACGGGCGGTCCCTAGATTCCTTAAATTTCTTCTCGGGAACTAAAACATGCTTACGGTACCTATACATGTTCCAAATAACTCAAAAATCAGACTCAGGGTTTACTAGGCCAATTTTAAAATTCTGGCACGGCGGCTCCGCCGTGCTCCGATGACGGCGAGCGGCGGCGATCCGCTTCAGGTTAGCTGTTTTCGGTTGAATTCAGCCAAACTTGCATCGGTTCGTGTGAGAAAACAAACTTAGGGCCATCAGTGGGCCGAAAAAACACAGAAAATTAAAACTTATCGGCGGTAGGGCTCTTCGATGCGACGGCTCCTCCAGCTTACGTCGCGGTTTGGTGTTTTGCTTCGGTCAACCTGTAGAGGAGGAAACAGTGATCATAACGGTGGAAAAATCACATCGAACAGGAATCGGGAAGGGACTCATCGGAGGCAAAAATTGAGACACCTCGTGACGGCGCCACTGGACTTCGGTGGCGTTTTTCGGCCAATTGGTTGGTGCTTTCGCTCTAATTTAGCCATAGGTGGGTTTAGAATTAAATTCTGAGCAAAAGATATAATTTTTGCCTCGTTTGGAGGCTGAAAATTACTCCGGTATGGCGGCGGGTAGTGGCGGTCGGCTCCCTGGTGGCTGGGCTGTCTTCTCCGGCGAGGGGCTCTGGCGGCTAGGGTTAGTGTTTGGGTGCATATGAGATTATTTATACCTATCCGCTTTTGATCTCAGCCGTCCATCGCTTTTAATCTGGACCGTCCAATCACGATTAAATAGGGAATTAATCTGGACCGTTCATCGCGATTCAATCTGGACCATTCGTACGCGATTCAATCTGGACCATCCGTGCGTGCGGGAACGGATCTCATCCGTTCGATCGCGTGCACGCGGATCGCCCACGTGGCTCCCTTCCGCGTGGCCTCCCGCGTCAGTGTCTCTGCCACCTGGTGTGTCTTAGTTGGTCGGAGCTGCTGACCGGGCAATTGACATGGTATAATTTTTTAAATTACGTTTTGACCTCCGGTTTTCGATTTTTCTTTCAAAAAATACCCCCAAAACCCAAATTTTCACCTCTTTTTTTTCAAAATTATTTTCAATTAAATCTCTAAATAATTTTTTACCCCTTTTTATTATTATTACTATCATTTTCATTAAAATAAATTAAAATAAATTAAATTCTATTAATACTTATTTATATTTATATAGAATAAAATAAAATAAAATAAAATAAAATAATAATAATAAAAAAGAATTTCTTGGGTGTTACAATTCCGATTGAATTTTACTATTGATTTTTGTGTTCTTATTTATGTTTACTATTAAAATTACTAGTCAATTGTTTTGCTATGTTTTGGTAACTAGATTCGTATATGTACGAGTCGCTATGTAATTGGGAGTACATTAAGAATATGTAGAAGAGTTTAGGGTGATGAATAGTTATAGTATGTATGTTATAAGTATAAAATATATTAAATAATAAAAATTAGAAAATTTATTAGTGAGTTGAAATTAATATATAGACATTAAAAGATTTGGAAAACCCATTTAACCAGTATTACTGAGGGGTGTGTGTGTGTGTGTAGCCTTTTGGCGTGTAACTGTGGCGAACTCTACCCGTTGATACAGTTTTAGCTAGATGTGGTGAATAAGAACTGTGAATTATATACTGTGTACTACAAATTGTGAATTGTGAACTTATAACGGCCCCAGAATTTTAAAATGAAATATATGTATTAAAAAGGTCAAATACGGAAGTGTAATAAAAATTTTGATTAACATCCCTTACACTAAAACCAAAAACGTGCTCAAAGTATAAAAGAACAAACTAACTAAAAGAGAAAACTCGAAAATAAAAGATATAAATATAACTACGGAGTCTTCAGGCGTCCTCTTCGCCGTCTTCCTGCGGAACGGGCTCGGGAACAATGTCTTCCTGATATGAAATGATTAAATAAGGAATGAGCTACACCAGCCCAGTAAAGACATCACACTATCTCACCGTCACGGAGGTAAAGGTGGGTAGAAAACACAAAAAGACCAATGGAGCATAATTTAAAACAAATTCTTTTATCAATAATAAAATTATTTACTATCCACTTACCTCGGTGAAGTTCATAAAACAACATACGAAAGCAATAACATTATCATCATCATGAAATCATATGAACTTTATAATACAACATTCATCACGCGTTTGCATTTCAATCTTTAAACAGCATAATTCCCCTTTACCAGCCTACTAGTATCCATGGGGGTCCATAGGGGCCCGCTACCCGTGAACCCTTGACGTTTAAAATCCTGATTTCCAGGGCCGTCCCCATACCCCGTCCGGTATGGATGCCAAAACCATGAACCTCACTACCCCGTTCGGTATAAGGGTGAAACGGGCCGTCCCCATACCCCGTCCGGTATGGGCGCCAAAACACATAGGATCTCCATACCCCGTCCGGTATGAGAGACCCGGTTCCCGGTAGGGTTCCCTACGGACCCGGTCCATCCACCATCTCCCAGGATACCTAGTCAGGCTGTCCATATTTTCCATTTGCCAATTCACGTAACCTTTTATTCCCTTTCCTTAATCACCCTCATCAAATTTCACGCAAACATGTAGACCACTAATTAATGCCAAACAAGACAACACACAGTACCGGTTCACCAAAATACAAATCATAACAGGAAAACATGATTCATGCATACGAGACCATAACAATAACTACATTTAACATCATACTGCATTTACCACTGAAAATTAAATCAAACTGTAACCGACCAACCCTGTGTCAGACTCGGGCTCCATTGGCAACCTTAATACATTATACATTTATAAAACCACACAACACAGTTTAATTATTTATTTAACTTTAAAACCGTGATAGGAAATAGGGTGAGAAATCCTTACTTGTTTTCGGGACCCGAAATAGGCTTTTCCGAGCGCCTGCGGGTTATCCCTAAATTCCCTGAATTTTTTCTGGGAAACTGAAACACGTTACCGGTACTTGCACGTGTCCCAATAATCTCAGAATCAGACCTAGGGCCCCTTTCGGCCAATATCGCAATTCCGGTGCGGCGGCTCCGCCGTGCTCCGGCGACGGCGATTCACCTTGGGTTGGCCGTTTTCGGTCGAATTCAGCCACACTTGCATCGGTCCCTGCGATAAAACAACCCTAGGGCCCTCGGGGGGCCAAAAAATTATGAAAAACCGAAGCTTACCGGCGGCGGTGCTCTCGGGTGCGGCGGCTCTCCGGCGTGGTTCGTGTTTTGGTGATTTGGCTCTGATCAACCTGTAGAGAAAAGAATAGTGATCACGGTGATATAAAAATTGCATCAAACGGAGGCCGGGAAGGGCCTCATCGGAGGCAAAAATCGAGGAGGGGCGCGGCGCCGCCGCTAGGTTTCGGCCGTTCAGCCGGGAGTTTGGCTCCGATTTGGCCACAGGGGAACTCAGCATGAAAAAACGAGTCGAGGGTATGAAATTTACCTAGATCGACGGTCAGAAAACTCCCCGGTGCGGCGACGGGTAGCGGCGGCCGGCTCCTCCGGCGTTTGGTTTGTCTTCTCCGGCGAGGGCTGGCGGCTAGGGTTTTTGTGGTCAGGTGTGGGGGGTTTATTTATACCCTTTGCCTTTTAATCACAGCCGTCCATCTTGATTTAATCTGGGCCGTTCGATCGCGATTTAATTTGGATTAAATCTGGGCCGTCCATCGCGATTAAATCTGGGCTGTTCGTACTTGATTTAATCTGGGCCGTCCGTACGCTTGATCTGGGCTGTCCGTGCGTGCGGGGACGCATCTGGGCCGTCCGATCGCGCGCACGCGGATCGCCCACGTGGCCCGTTCCCAGGTCGACGTGGTCTTGCCACGCGGCAGGTCCTGGTTGGCCAGGGCTGCTGACTGGGCCGCTGACGTGGCTGCTGACGTGGCGCTCACGGGGCACAATTTTTCTAAATTGCGTTTTGACCCCCGGTTTCCGATTTTCTTTTCAAAAATACCCCCAGAATCCAAATTTTCACCCCTTTTTCCCAAAATCAATTTCAATTAAATCCAAATAATATTTTTACCCAATTTTATTATTATTATTATTATTATTTTTATTAAATTAAATTAAATTAAATTAAATAAATCAATTAAAATTCAAAAATTATAAAATAAACTAAATAAAATAAATTAAAAATTAATAAAAATAATAATAAAAATGACAAAATTAGTGGGTGTTACAGAACTGAATTGTGACATATTCATGTTGTAGAGAGGATTCTTTACTACTCTCGTTGATACCGATGGAAATGGTATCGTACGGTGAAATTATTTTAATAGGATATAAACTGATATGAGTGAATAGAAAGTAATGTGTAACGTTTATGATACTGAAATACTGAATCAATATTTACTAAATTGCTTGTTATCTAAATTGTGATACTGAATACTAAATTATGTTATTTATTGAACTATTTATGACATGAGTTATAATAATGAAATAAGGAATTCTGAATGTTTACTAATAAATTGATTTATAAGGTTCGGTGATTGAATTATGGTGTAAATACCATGTGTTTTTCGAATTAAAGAGAAAAGTATTTTGAACCATCTCTGTTGGTAGTTTTATGTTTTCTACCAACTTGGACAGATTATCCTATTATTTATCGATACTTACATGCTTACTGAGCATATTAAGCTCACCCTATTTATTATTTATTTATTTTTTCAGATAAGAATATTCAGAACCCGCTCATGAACAGTGAAAGACTTGTTAGGAGATTGTTTAATTTTTATTTTAATTCGAACAATACTTAATGTTAATTATTTCATTTTTAGTGAGTATTTGTTTTAAAGTTTAGACATATCTCATGGATGTTGGATATTTTGAACTAAGTATGCAAGGGATATACTTTTCATTATTTTAAAATTTACTGCGTGAAGTATTCTTATAGATTATTTTATCATGACATTGTAAATATTCGATTAGAGCTCAGGGTGAGAGTTCGACTTGTTACACAAGATCATTCGGAGTAGTGAAAGGCAACTACAAGATCCTTTATGGTTACTATATCTATTGACTCAACATTCGAACACTAAATTACTATTTGACTGTTAGAGATAAATGAACCTTTGTTTCAGTTGTCAATAATTCTAATGTTTAAGATTGTACGCAAGAAATGATGGTACTAATTAGTAAGAGATTATGTAGTGCATATCCACTTGAGTTCGGGTTGTTATAATTATAATATCTATTATATAAAGATAGAATTTTAAATATTATCGGTTCAAACTTGAAAAGAAAAAGATGAAGCTAATATGATTTTTTGAAAATTTAAAATATGAAAGTAGAAACTAATTTTTAATTGACTAAAAAATCATATATGCTATAATTATATTGTATTTGAATTTCATATTGTTTTTGAGATGTAGGTGGATATAGTTATACATTGCAAAGTTTCTTCTTCACTTTCATTACTAGTCCTAATAATATATAAACTAATTATATTTGAATTACCATCTTATTATTAAATAATTTTTCATATTTTGAGTTATCATAACTCTTAACTTATTATCGATCATCACTTGCTATAAATTTGTATTGTCACGTATTTCACGTCAATAGCATGTATGTTTATATTTATTAATTATTGCTTAAAAGCAAGTCATATTATTGGGTTGTAGTTTTATCTAATTTATAAATTGTGTGATTAATAAGTTAATTTCAATATAAGATAAATTTTGAGAGTTAAATATGTAACGGCCTCGGAAATTTAAAATGAAATATGTGTATTAAAATATCAATGCGGAAGCGAAGTCAAAATTCGATTAACATCCCTTACACTAAAACAAAAAAAAAACGTACTCAAAATATAAAAGATCAAACTAACTAAAAGAAAAATTCGAAAGTAAGAGCTGTGAATATAACTATGGAGTCTTTAGGCGTTCCCTTCGTCGTCTTCTTGCGGAACAGGTTCGGGAACAATGTCTTCCTGATCTGAAATGATTAAATAAGGAATGAGCTACACTAGCCCAGTAAGGACATCACGATATCTCACCGTCACGGAGGTAAAGGTGGGTAGAAAACACAAAAGACCAATGGAGCATAATTTACAAAAAACTCATTTATCAGTAATAAAACCTTTACCATTCACTTACCTCGGTGAAATTCATAAAACAATATACGAAAGTAATAGCGTTATCATCATTATGAAATCATATAAACTATGCGACATAATACTTATCACGTCTTTACAATTCAACCATTTCGCAAACACTTTTCCTCATTCACCAGCCTACTAGTATCCATGGGGATCCATAGGGGTCCCGCTACCCGTTACCCTTAACACTTGTAATCAGATTCCAGGGCCGTCCCCATACCCCGTCCGGTATGGGCGCCAAGACTATAAACCTCAATACCCTTTCTGGTAATGAGGGAAAACGGGTCGTCCCCATACCCCGTCCGGTATGGGCGCTAAAACACGTAAGATCTCCATACCCCGTCCGGTATGGGCGCTAAAACACGTAAGATCTCCATACCCCGTCCGGTATGAGAGACCACAATCCCGGTAGGGCCCCCCTACGGACCCGGTCCGTCCACCATCTCCAAGATATCTAGTCAGGCTGAGCACGTAATACAATTATCCATTTACATAACCTTTCATTCCCCTTTCTCTCAGTCAGTATCATCAATTCACACGCAAACAAACAAACAGTAATTTATGCCAAACGAGACAACATACAGTATCGGTATTTCAGTCATTCAACCCATAATCAATAAAACAGTAAAATATGCGCACGAAACTATAAAATGGAAACATCAATCCTCATGCTACATTTAAAACTGTAAAACAAGCCAAATCACAGTTAATCGACAAACACACTATACTCGGGCTCCATTAGCGACCTTAAGTAATTTC
This sequence comes from Carica papaya, assembly GCF_000150535.2. Next base: position 4,239,092 of record NW_019014691.1, on the reverse strand, counting down.
ACACATTCGATGATTCAAGAAATACCGTTTTGTCATTTTTGAACTTTAACACCTAATAGGAAATAGGGTGAGGGGTCCTTACACGTTTAGGGGTTCGGACACGGCTTCATAGTGCGCCTACAGGCTGTCCCCAATTTTTCCTGAATTTTTCCCGGGGAACTGAAATGCACTAACGGTACTCGCTTGCGGCGGCGGTTCGCCTCGGGTTGGCCGTTTTCGGCCGAATTTGGTCACACTCGCATTGGTTTCTGTGATAAAACAACCCTACGGCCCTCGGGGGGCCAAAAAATTACGAAAAATCGAAGCTTACCGGCAGCGGTGCTCTCGGGTGCGGCGGCTCTCCGGCGAGGTTTGTCTTTTGGTGATTCGGCTCCGGTCAACCTGTAGAGAAAAGAATGGTGATCACGGTGATATAAAAATTGCATCAAACGGAGGCCGGGAAGGGCCTCATCGGAGGCAAAACCCGAGGAGGGGCGTGGCGGCGCCGCTGGCTTTCGGCCATGTTTTCCGGCCGTTTGGCCAGGATTTTGGCTCCGATTTGGCCACAGGAGAAATCAGCGTTGAAAAACGAGTCGGGGGTATGAAATTTACCTCGATCGGCAGTCAGAAATTTCCCCGGTGCGGCGGCGGGTGGCGGCGGCCGGCTCTGGTTCGTCTTCTCCGGCGAGGGCAGGCGGCTAGGGTTTTTGTGGTCTGGTGTGGGGGTTCTATTTATACCCTTTTGCCTTTTGATCTTAGCCGTCCATTTTGATTTAATCTGGGTCGTCTGTTTTTGATTAAATTTGGGCCGTCCGTGCGATTAAATCTGGGCCGTCCGTGCGCGCGATTGATCTGGGCCGTCCGATCGCGCGCACGCGGATCGCCAACGTGGCCCGTCCCCGGTCGACGTGGTTTTGCCACGTGGCAGGTCCTGGTTGGCCAGGACTGCTGACTGGGTCTGCTGACGTGGCTGCTGACGTGGCATTTTTTTTTTGCTCCTCTTTCCGGGCACTACAAAATATAAGTTCATAAACCAATCACTATTTTGCCGAGTGATTGATATTTTTATTTCTTAAAAAAAAATCGTGAATTCGAATATTTTTCTGTTCATATATGTCGTTATTTAAAGTTTATTTTTATTATTTTATAATTATTGTATGTTCATAAAAGTATAAATTTAATTTAAAAAATAGAAGTTTACAAAATATAAGTAGTTTATCTTGTCAATATTGCTCATATTTACTTCACATATTGTATAAAATTTTTGTGGTCTTCCTTTTTTTTGGCTAACTTTAATTAAATATTATATTGATTAAGCTAACCCTAAACTCTATTATTTAGTATTGAAGTAGCTTCTCGCATATATAGACAGCTAAATTAATCCAATTAATTATTCAAACCAAACCCTAGATTTAGATCTAATTAAAATGTTAAGACGATGTAGGTGCTGTGAATTTCCTCCATTTACCAAAATTTTAATCTCACATTATTCAACATTTTACCAACTTCATTATTATTTTGTTTGAATTAAAAGTTATTTTTTTGAATTCTGTTTATAAGAATTCAATTTAAATTGTTAAGTTTTTATTTGAAAAAAAAAAGATTATTACATGTTCATGAGTAAAAATGTATTTACAGAGTCTACAAATTTTACCAATTTACTTACACACTTAGAAATCAAAATGTCTAGTAATTAAATAATTATTAGATGTTTCAGGAGCACATATAAATTGGACGAATTATATGTTTATTTTAAATTATCTTTTAAAAAATTATGAAAGAAAAATTAATTTAAGAAATTATAATTAGATTGATGAAATTTTTCAACTCATTATGCTCTAACACTTAATATTTATTTTCTAATAATTATTTTTAGTATCATAACATAATACAAATTGAATAAATTATCATAAAAAGTTAAAACTTATAGAAAATAATTCAATTAATTAATTATTTATATATTAACACATCTCTCTGTACAAAAATTAGCTTAGGATGAAAGCATTAATCGAGTCTGAACCTTTCATACTTCACGTTGAATTCTTTTTTTTTTTTAAAAAAAAAAAAAAATTCAAATTTATAATTACAACCAATATTCAAATTCATCTTTTATAACTATAATATTATTTGACATAATAAATATAGTTGACTATTGATTATAGATTCAAGTTAGATTTTGTGGGTATATTTGTTAAAAAGATAGTGTATTTTTAATTATATTGTTATTATTTTATATATGTGTGTGTGAGATATAATTATTGAAATGTATACAATTCCTCTCCATCTCTCTTGAGCATCTATAAAAAGGCAAGTGCACGGGTTCCTAAAACACACAATTCCCTCTGCAAAACCCTTAAAAAAAAGTAAGAAACAAAGTTTGCATCTTTCAAAGGTATGGAGAAGCTCACAATAGCCACTGTTCTGTCCACCCTCATTACACTTCAATTGTGCAGTGTTTCACTAGCACAACCTATATCTCCCACGCCTCCCTTTACATGCTCGATTGACACTGTGAGACTCGATCTCTGCGTGGACTTACTAGGCGGACTAGTGCAGGTGGCAACACAACAACGAGAAGCTTGTTGTCCGGTGCTTGCCGGATTAACAGATTTAGATGCTGCTGTCTGTCTTTGCACTGCTTTAAGAGCTAAAATCTTAAGTATAAATTTACGTGTGCCTCTCACTATTGGAGTCCTGGTTAACGATTGTAACAGGAGGCCTCCAACAAATTTCCAGTGCCCTGTATAAGGTATATATATATATTTACATATTAAATTAAATCAGCATATACTTTTAATGTTATATTATAAACATGATCACTTCCTCTAAACAAATGATGATATATATATGTCTATTATATGATTGCAACGAGATGCCTGCCTTCTTAGTTCTAATGATTTTCTTTTACTTATAATAATTATATTTTGCAGGCGCGGGCAATTAAGAATAACATGAGAGAGGCGTCCATACACTATACCTATATACAATAAACAGAAGATCTTTGAAAATGCATAATGGAATATGCTTAATTAATTTAAGGAATTAAATAGATATGTATATATATATATATATATGTCTGTATACCTTAAATTAATATTATCATCTTTGTCCTTCAGACCGGGAAAATAATGTTCTATACACATGTATATCTTTATTATAACCAGAAGATGGATCTTCATATACTTCATAGAATAAAAAGTCTCTCTTGGGAAAGTTGAGCTCTTACACATACATCATGAGTGATTCTGTAAAGATCCAGAACCTTAAAAGAAATAAATTTATAATTTAAATATGGAAGCGAATAATAATGTTAGGGTTATATTTTCTTACATAATAAATTAAATTGCTCAATAAAGTTATGAGAATGTCCATTCTACGCGGTTCATAAAAGACAAACGGTAA
>NW_019014691.1:4221493-4233177 GCF_000150535.2 Carica papaya | reverse complement strand
CGGTGGAGTTTTTCGGTATGGCGGCTCCGTCGGCTAACCTTTGCGGTTAGGTGCTTTTCTTTGGTCAACCTGTGAAAAACAGAATGATGAATACAATGGTAGAAAAATCGCACAAGAAGGGAATCGAGAAGGGCCTCATTAGAGGAAATTTTTAATTTTTTCTACGGCAATACTGCCGGACTTTACCCATAGTTTACGGTTTATCCATAGGTCTTTTTGCTTCGATTTGGTCATAGAGGTGTTCAAAATCAAATTTCAAGCAAATGAGAAATTTTTTACCTTTTTTAATTGTCGGAGGTGGTTCCGCCCGGCGGCGAGCAACGGTCGGCTCTCTTTTCTGGCGATTGGTTCTTCTTCTCCAGCAGAGGGCTAGCGGCTAGGGTTAGGGTCTGGTGTAAAGTGAGATATTTATACCTATCTCTCTTCAATCTGGGCCGTCCATTGCGTTTAATCTCAACTGTCTGATCAAGTTTAAAGAAGAAATAAATCTGAATCATTCATCGTGATTTGATTTGTACCGTATGATCGCGTTTGAAAATAGAACAAATTTGGACCCTTCATCGTGTTTAATCACGATTGTCTGATCGTACCTGATGAGGGAACGGATACGGACCGTCCACGCACGCGGGAACAAATCTGGACCATCAAATCATGGGCACGCAGATTGCCAGTGTGGCTTCCCGCACAGTACCGAGTCTGCATACCTTGCCACGCGGTATGCTCCGATTCGTTAGAACTTCTAACTGGGCGGTCCTACGTGGCATATTTTTTTAAAATTACGTTTTCACCCCAAGTTTCTGATTTTTCTTTCAAAAATACCCCCAAAACCCAAATTTTCACCTCTTTTTCTCAAAATTATTTTCAATTTCATCCGCCACCTATTTTTTTCTAATTTTTACATTAAATAAAAATTTATAAATTTAAAAATTATATTTTATACATTAATTTAAAAATTTTAAAATTAATTCTGGGTATTACAAGTGACTTGTAATATTTTTAGGCTTACTCTAATTTTTCACAAAATACACAATTATCGATTATTAATTCTTAATTTATTGTAATCGAGAATAGAGTGAGGATCCTTACCCAGATCGGTGTTTGAAAATGTTGTACTATCTACTATACCTCTTAACGGATCCAGAGTTTCTTGAATTTTTTCTGCAGGAATCTAAAATACTTGTCAAGTATCTAAAAATTTAAAATCAGTGTTAAAAACTCTTTTTGTCCCATTTTAGGGTTCCGGCACTAGGGCGCTAGCTCCGCCGCCCACAGCGGCACCGTCGTACTCCAGCACCTGCTCCACCACCCATAGCGGCACCGTCGTACTCCGGCACCGGTTCCACTTTCCACAGCAGCAGTTCGCCTCAGCCTGACCGGTATTGACTAGTTTTGGCCAGTTTTACACATATCCCTGACCTCAGTTGACTAGAAAATAATAAAAAATCGAACATACCGGCCGGGGGGGAGGGGGGGTGGTCTCTAGGTGCGGCGGCTCCGTCAGTTCTCCTTCAGTTTCTGCCTCATCCATCAGTCTTTTTTTTCCTTTTTGGCCATGGGGGTGTTCAAAATTGAATTTCAAGCGAATTGGAAATTTTTTTACCTCTTTTGGCATTCAGAAGTGGCTTTGGCGTGGTGGTAGGCGGCGGTCGAATCTCTTCCCAATGACTGGCTCTTTTTCTCCGACGGGGGGTCTGGCGGCTAGGATTAGGGTTTGGTGTGAAGAGAGTTATTTATATCCATCTCCTTTTAATCTAAACCGTCCATCGCGTTTGATTCGGACTGTCTGATCGTAGGCACCTGAATCACCAGCATGGCCTCCAGCGTTGCACTCCGTCTGCGTGCCTTGTCCAGCGACATGCTCCAGTTTGTCGGGACTGCTGACTAGGCATCCTACATGGCACAATTTTTTTATATTGTATCTTGACCCCTAGTTTCTAATTTTTCTTTCAAAAATACTCCAAGAACCAAATATTTACCCATTATTCCCAAAATTATTTTCAATTTCATCCTCCAATTAATTTTCTTCATTTTTTACATTAAACAAAATTTTAAAAATTAAAAGATTATATTTTCACATTAATTTTAATTATATTAAAATTAATGAGGGGTGTTACAACTCTTTCTCCCTTAAAAGAAATTTGGTCCCTCAAATTTGCCTCTCTCTCACTCAACTAAACAGCTGGAGATATTGGACTCTGAAGTCTGATTCTAATTCTCATGTGGCCTCTTTCGGTGTATGGTTCTACCATAGGACCTTAATGAAGGGAATTTCTCAGTTGCGGAGTACTCTGTTCTTTCAGTCCACAACATCGACCGATATCTCCTCGTAGGACAGATCCTTCTGGAGCAAAAGTGGCTCGTGGGCCAGGATGTAAGAGGGGTCTGGGTTGTACTTGCGTAGTATGGGCACACAGAACACATTATGGACCCTGGATAGTTCTGGAGGTAGTGTTAATTCTGTCTAACATTTCAAATGACCCAATGAACTGGGGATTTAGTTTCCCCCTCTTGCTAAACTTATTGATTCTTTCGAAAGGAGTGACCTTAACGAACACCCGATCACCTTTCTTAAATTTCAAATATCTCCTCTGAGCCATTTGAATGTTCTTCTTGATCTTAACTATTTTGGTTGTAGTCTCCTCTACGAGATCTGGCTCGAATAGTTTTTTATCACCCACTTCTTCTCAACATATCGACGATCTGCATGAGCGGCAATGCAACGTCTCGTACGGAGCCATACCAATACTTGCTTGGTAGCTGTTGTTGTAAGCAAACTCTATTAAGAGTAAATGATCATCCCAATAGCCACTGAAGTCAAAAATACAAGCTCAGAGCATATCCTCAAGTGTGCGGATCATTCTTTCTGATTGCCCATCGGTCTGAGGGTGGAATGTAGTACTAAAGGATAGCTTCATTCCCATGGCTTACTAACAACTAGACCAGAACTGAGAAGTAAACTCGGGGTCCCTGTCGGACACTACTGTCACTGACACTTCATGTAACTTGAGAATCTCTCATATATACATTCTTGTTATCTTGTCCAATGGTTTGATCATCCTGATGGCTAAAAAATGGAAAAACTTGGTGAGCCGGTCAACAATTACCCAGATGACATCATATCCTAAGCGTGTCCTAGGCAATCCTGTCACGAAATTCATTGTCATATGTTTCCACTTCCACTCCGAAATTGGTAAAGGGTGAAGTAGTCCGCTTGGGCATTAATGCTCTACCTTGACCTGCTGATATACCAAATACTTAGAAACAAAGTCGGCCACATCTCTTTTCATCCCATTCTACTAAAATCGAGATCGCATACTTTGATACATCTTAGTGCTTTCGGAATGCATGACAAACTAGTTGTGCTTCCTTGATGCATGTATTGCATGTTTTACGTGATTTACAGTTAAATTGTGAAACTAAAATTAAATGTAAATGAAAAATTGCTTGATTAAGTGAATGAATGAATGGTAGCGTTATTGGATATCCTGGGAAATGGTGGACAAATTGGGTACATAGAGAACCATACCGTGAATGTTGCTTTATACCGGGACAGGATATCGAGGATTGATATTTTAGCGCTCATACCGGATGGGGTATGGGGATGACCCGTTTCATACTTATACCGGACGGGGTATTGAGGAATGATATTTTTGACGCTCATACCGAACAAGGTATGGGACAGCCGGTTAGTCGACAATGTTGAATATGTGGGTTCACGCATAGTAGAGACATCCCTATGGACCCCCATGGATACTAGTAGGCAAATAAAAATGGAAAGTTGTTGTCTGGTTAATTGAATATGATATTTTGATATTGCTTGTGTTATTATCTTTATAGGTTGCTTTTGGAAATTCCTCTACGGTAAGTATGCAATAAATGATTTTATTTATGATAAATGAATTTACTTAAATTAAGAGCTCCATTAGTCTTGACCGTCGGATCGCTGGGCACGCGAATTACGCATGTGGTGCCGATATTAGTGTGTTTTATCATGCGGCGTACTCTGGTTCACCATGGCTGCTGACTAGGCTGTTCTACATGGCTAAATTTATTCTTTTTGTATTTTAACTCTCTATTTTCAATTTTTCTTTCAAAAAACACTCCCCAAACTCAAAATTTCACCAATCTTCCCCAAAATTGCTTTCAATTTCGTTCCTAACCTATTTTTTTCAAATAAATTAATAAAATTAAATTAAAATAATATTTAAAATTATTTTTATAAATACAAAAATTGATCCCGGGCTAAATTTTGAGCTTGGGTTTTACAGATTCTCTCCCATTTCTTTGTCACTTTTTTAAAGATAAAAAAATAAAATAAAATATTACTTATGCAACAAAAATAATGACGCAAAAATTTCACATATATGTAGGCATATATAAAATGAAAATATGTAAACTTATCTCCATGCATGTATAATTGTTTGCTTTTAATAAAATTTACACTAAATTAATAAATTATAAATCTTATATTTAATATAATTAGGGCCCAATTCTGCTTTAACTTTATTAAATATTAATATGATGTTTAATCATTTTTTATTATATGATATAAACAGAATATCAAACCTTCTAAAAAATATAATATTTAAAATCAATATATATAAGTGGAAAATTAATCATTTGATTCTCCATGAGTTCGGTTATAAAAGTTAAATAGTATTAATAATGTATAATAAGAAATTATTTGTAACACTCCGATTCCGGGATTTAGGCTCGAGATGATTAAATTTATATTAATAATAGTTTTAAAATTTTTAATTTTAATTTTTTTAATTTTTTTTAAAATATACATTTTGAATGTATTTAAAAACAATTTTCAAAAGTCAGGGCCAACTTGAAATAAGGAATGACCTATTTGAAATAAAAATTTAAAAATTGAGGTAAAAGTACAAAAAGAGAAAAAACGGCCACGTGGGACGACCATATCAGTAGCACGGTCAGTTGCCATCCACCACATGGCAGACACGCGGATACGCATTCCACGTAGGAGGCCATCCAAGCAACGTGTCAACCGATCCAACAGTCTGGATTCACTCCTATGCGCACGAACGATCCAAATCTATTTCCCCTTCAGGCGTGATCGAACGGTCCACGTACCTTCAATCGGATGACACTGATTCATTTCCTAAATAAGCCAGATATGACAGTGGAGATTGGGCCACGTAACCTCGAATGGACGTCCCAGATCGAAAGTGGAGAGGTATTTAAACCTCTCTACCCAAACCCCCAAAACCCTAGCCGTCAAGAAGAACCAAAGAAGAAGAAGAAGAGCGGTCCAAAGGTGAACCAGTCATTAGAGAAGAAGACCGGCCATCGTCATCACCGCATCAGAACCAGTCATCGATGCCGTAAGGTGAGTTTTTTTCTTCTCGTTCGCTCTGTTTCTCAATTTTAAACCTCCCTAAACCTTTATTGGCGTCAAAAAACCAAAAGTAAAGCTGGAAACAAGGGGCAAAGCTTAGCTGAGCCACCACACCCGAAAACGAAAAACCCCTCTGGTAAGCCCAAATTCTCTTCCTATTCCCTTTCGTTTCTTGACCATTGGTTATCTAACATGTTTCCAGTGCAGGGCAACAAAAGGAAAACTGTAACCTCGAGGGAGGAATGGCAAAGCCGCTGCACCGGAAACCTTAAACCATCGGCAAGTTTTGGTTTTCCTCATTTTTCCACCAACAGAGGCCAACTAAAGCCAAAGTTCACAGGTTTTCACACAGAACCGGCCGAAACCGACCTGAATGAGAGGGAGAACTCCCGTAGGTGCTGTACCGGAACCTTAAATCGGCCCTAGGGAGAATTTTAACCTCTTTTGGCTTTTTTTTGCCTATTTCCATCATATTTGACGCATATTATTTGTTTTTGCAGAAAAACTCGAAAGAATTAGTGAACCAAGAACCGTCGAGAAGTGTAGTGCAAAAGGCGGTGTTACGAACACCGATCCGAGGTAAGAATCTCTCACCATTTCTCCCGTTACAGTTAATTAAAGTTTAATAAATAATAAACAAATTATAAATATTGGCAACCCCTTGATTAATTAAATACAGGTCACCAATGGAGCTAGTAACCAGTCAGTATATAATTGCTCTATCTTATCTATGTTGCCTATTTATTGCTATACTACTTTATTTGCTTACCGCTACTTCGTTTACTTTAATTTATTGATTTCAATTATTTTTCTTGTTATTTAGTTTACTCAACCGTTTTTATCCCTATCTATTAATTTGGTTCGAAATTAATGTCTTAATTATGTTTTCTTGAATTATTGAGTATTAAACTACATTACTTATTAAAGGAATCATACTATTATCTAAAATTTTAAAATGTAAGTGTTACATGTATTTAGTGGCTAAATGGTAATGGGAGCATGTATGTGTTAAGTAACGTTATTAAACTAAAGGGTTTACCAGATGTCATGGAAAATGGTGTACGGACCCGGTATATAGGGCAAACTTGACTGTAGACGCTACTCTCAGTCGAATGGGGCTGAAAAGTCCCATATAAGAAGAGGTTGGAAAATGTTTAGATCACGTTCATATCTGATAGGATATTGAGACCGTGGTATATTTGGTGCCCATTACCGGACGGAGTATGGGGACGACCAATTGATTAATAGAATGAATACGGGATCCACGTGTAGTGAAAAACCCTATGGACCTCCAGCGACACCAGTAAGTAAGTAAAAAAGTAAAATTTATTATTATTGGTATCTTAGAATAGATGATGTGTATTATTATTCTATTTCTTTTCTTCATAAATGGTATTTAGAAACTTAAAGGTGAATAAAGAATAATGTTTTTAACTTAAATGAATTTACTTAAAAAGAAAAATAAGCTCCATTAGTTATTTTATGATTTTTTATATCGGTAGTAAAGTGTTGAGATTCTTACTAAGCTAGTGTACCTCATTCCCTTATTATTAATCATTTCATATAGAACGATCAAGATCCAGATCTTGAATAGCAAGAAAGTTAGCCAAAGGTTATCTCCCACTTTTCCCAGTTACACAATGGAGGTGGATCACATAAGTTTTTAGTTTGCATTTTTTTTATATATAGTTTTTAAGGGCCATTCCCGTAACCCTATTAAGAATTTTAATTAAAACTGTGCAAGGAACGTAACCCAAAATTAGTAAACTGCTTCCGTAAACTAATAAATTTCGGTTTATTTTATTTTGGGCTTTTATAGTTGGTATTAGAGTCGCGTTCCTCAAAACCATCCTTATATATAGGATTAGAATAATTCAATATAACTTGAATCTCAAACGTTTTTTGTGAAATGTAGGTACAAGGACATGAGGAGAGGAAGACCCTGTTAAATAGAGCAGCCCTAGAGGGATCACTTTGGGAGGATCTCGATCGGCTCTTTGAGATGCTGGAGAGACTCATCTCTATCCAGTAGGCCAGGGAGAAGATGAGGGAACTACCTGATCCCCCTCCACCACTGTTACAGTATGAATCACCTCCACACTGAGAGGATCGAATGCCACCACGATACAACTCTGCTCCTCTACCATACCATTCGACATCTCCACAGTACAATCCAATATCCCTAGCATACAAACAGGTGCCACCACAGGGCCACCTGGTTCCTCCCCAGCATAATCCAATTCCCTTTCAGCAGGACCTAGCTCCACTTGTGATGAATTCAGGCTACATCAAGAGGTACAAAAGAGTTAATTCATCTACTTTTGACGGAGCATTCACTTTTGAAGAAATTGATTATTGGTTAGCAGAGATAGAAAAAGCCTTCGCAACTCTTGGAGTAGTTCCTAAACAAAAGATCATTCTTGTCACTTACATACTCGTGGGTGAGGCAGGGTGTTAGTGGCAACTGAAGCATACCACTCTACGCACTCCAATTACCCGGGAATAGTTCCTAATAACCTTCAATGTTGAGTACCTTCCAGAACACTTCCGGCATCTGAAGGAGATGGATTTCATACACCTGGTCTAGGGAGATTTATCAGTATTAGAGTATGCTCAAAAATTCATGGAGTTAGGCCGATACTCTCCTGAAAGCATGACCGACCAAGGCAGAAAGGTAAGAAAGTTTGAGTGGGGCCTCCATCCTGAAAGTAGACAGTAATTATATGTGTTCGAGCTCAGCACATACTCAACAATTTTTGCCAAGGCGTAGTTGATAGAAAGGAAGCTTTGCATTTTTTTCCCAACAGTGGGTAACTCCAGACCCCTGGTTCCACATCGTAGGCCAACACCTACTAGACCGAATCAGCAGAACAAATGACAAAGGCCCGTAACTCGAGCTCTTTCTTAGGCCCCCGTGACAGGACATAACAAGATTTCTCAGCACTGTAGCAAGGATAATGGGGACTGACTTTACTATCACCTTAACAACACTTGCTGCATATACGGGAGTACCCAACACTACGGGAGAGAATGCCCATAAAATCAAAATCAGGCCAAACCCCCAGTGTAAGGCAGAGTCTATACACTCACCTAACAGGATGCTGGAGCTAACCCGGACATAATACGAGATATGTACACTATCTGCAACTACTTGCATATCTTTTGATTGATACTGGTGCTTCACATTCTTTTATTTTACATGGTTTTACTTAAAATTTAAATATGTTACCCGAAAGCCTTGATTCTGTACTGTTTGTGTCTACACCTGGGAATGAGACACTATTAGAGAATATTATATACAAAGCTTATATCATAGAAATAGTAGGTAGAAAAATAAGTGTAGATGTGATAGTACTTGACAATGGTGGATATACTGATGCGTTCTACCAAGGATTGGGTTGCATTCTGATGCAGCACAAGAAGGTCATAGCTTATGAGTCCAAGCAGATAAAAACTCATGAAAAGAATTATCCCCTCCACGACTTGGAACTTGCCCCCATTATCCATGCCTTGAAGATCTGTCGTCATTACTTATTTGGAGAAACATTCGAAATCTGTACAAACCATAAGATTTTAAAGCACATATTCACCTCAAAGGATCTCAACATACATCAGAGGCATTGAATTGAGCTCCTCAAGAATTATGATTATAAGATCTTATATCAACTGGGAAAGGGTAATTTGGTAGCCAACGCTCTCAACAGGAAGAATGCAGGTATGTTAGCGCACATAATGGTTTCTAAGTGCAGGGTGATTAAGGCTACGTAGTAGATACAACTCCAAGATTTGAAAAGGACAACATGTCTGGCCTACTTACCTGTCCAACCCAAATTAATTTAAAGAATAAGGGAGGCTCAATTGACCAATCCCACTCTAGCAACTCTCATAAAGGATACAGAACAGGGTTTAAACTCATAATTTTGAGTCTTTGTCGATAGGTTGCTCAGGTTTCAGGATGGGTCATGTGTCCCTAATGATAACGAACTAAAAAAGGATATCATGATATAGACTCAGTTCAAAGTTCACCATGCATCCAAGAAGTACTAAGATGTATCAGAGTATACGGCCCCGATTCTCGTAGAACGAGATGAAAAAAAATTACCAATTTTGTTTTCAAGTGCCTTGCATGTCAATCGGTCAAAACATAGCATCAACGTCTAGGCGAACTACTTCAGCCATTACCAATCCTGCAGTGAAAATGAGAACATATCACAATGGACTTTATAATAGGGTTGCCTAGGGCACACTCGGGGTATGATGCAATATGGGTGATTATTGACCGACTCACTAAATCCTCTCATTTTTTAACCATCAGAATTACTTATCTCTTAAACAAACTAGTTAAAATTTATATTCAGGAAATAGTTAGACTACATGGAGTTCTAGTGATAATGGTATCAAATAGGGACCCTAGTTTCACCTCTCAATTTTGGACAAGTTTTCAACAAGTAATGGGGACAAAATTGTCTCTTAGCACAACATTTTACCCTCAAACAGATGAACAATCAGAGTAAACTATTCGTACATTGGAGGATATACTCAGGGCTTGTGTTCTAGATTTTGGAGGGCATTGAGATGACTACTTACCCCTGATAGAGTTCACCTATAATAACAGTTATCAAGTATTGGCATGGCTCCGTATGAGACATTTTATGATCGACCTTGTAGATCACCGATTTGTTAGGATAAGATGAGTGACAGAAAATTGATTGGCCTAGATCTTGTAAATGAGACCACAGAGAAGATTGTTAAAATTAGGATAAACATTCAGACGACCCAGAGTAGACAGAAAAGTTATGCGAACACCCAAATGAGAAATTTAAAATTTGAGAAAGGAGATCGAGTATTCCTTAAGGTCACCCCCTTTAAGGGTATCACAAGGTTTGGAAAAAAGAAAAAGTTGAAACCCCTATTCATCAGACCATTTGAGATCTTGGATAAGATTGGGACATCCGCCTATAGGCTAGCACTACTTCTAGAACTATCCAAAGTCTATAATGTATTCTATGTGTTAATGCTACACAAGTACAACCCGAACCCCTCACATGTTTTGTCTTACCAGCCACTTCTACTTTATGAAGATTTATCTTACGATGAGATACCGATTAGTATTTTGGAATGAAAGAGCAAAGTGGTTCACAAGAGAGAAATTTCCTTCATCAAGGTCTTAAGAAAAAATCACTCGTATGACGATGCCACTTGGAAGTTGGAATCAGACTTCAGGGCTCAATATCCTCAATTGTTTGATTAGTGGGAGAGCAACAATTTAAGGGACTAAATTTTCTTAAAATGGGAAAAGTTGTAACACCCCGAGTCCAGGATTTAGGCTCAAGATGACGAAATTTATATTGATAATTATTTTACAATTTTTTAATTTTAATTTTTTTAGAATTTTTAAAGAAATATACATTTTGGAAGTATTTGAAAATAATTTTCAAAAGTCGGGACCAAATTAAAAATAAGCAATGACTCAGCAGCACGACCAGTCGCCATTTATAGCATGATAGACACACGAATACATGTTCAACGCAGGAGGCCACATGGGCAATCCGCATGCCAACCGATCCAATGGTCGGGATTCACTCCCACGCACAAGAATGACCCAGATCTATTTTTTCTTCAGGCACAATCGAACGATTCACGTACTTTCAATTGGACGACTCTGATTTGTTTCCCATATAAGCCAAATCTCACAGTGGAGATTAGGTCACACAGTCCTGAATGAACAGCCCATATCGAAAGCGGAGAGGTATTTAAACCTCTCCACCTGGATCCCCAAAACCCTAACCGTCAAAGAGAACTTGAGAAAAAGAATAGAGGCGGCTGAAAAGTGAATCAGCCACCGGAGAAGAAGACTGGTTGTCATCGCTGCCGCACCGGAACCAGTCACCAACTCTGAAAAATGAGTTTTTTTTTCGTTATGTTTCTCGATTTTAAACCTTCCCAAACTCTTATCGGCTCTAAAAAACCAAAGGAGAAACTGGAAATAGAGGGCAAAGCTCGGTCGAGCTATCGCACTCGAAACAAAAAATCCCCTCTAGTAAGCCCGAATCCTCTTCTCATTCCCTTTTGTTTTTCAACCATTGGTTATCTAACATGTTTTCAGTGCAAGGTAACCGAAAGAAAACTACGACCTCGAGGGACGAACGGTGGAGCTACCACACTGAAATCCCCAAACCAATTGGTAAATTTTGGTTTTTCTCATTTTTTCACCAACAGAACCCACCTAGCGCTAAATTTCACAGGTTTCGAATATAACAAACCTGACCGAGAGGGGCAAGCGGCAGAGCTGCTGTGTCATAACCCTAAACCATCCCTGAGA
>NW_019014691.1:4179300-4205725 GCF_000150535.2 Carica papaya | reverse complement strand
TTTCATGGCCAAGGTTGCAGATTTCGGCCTCTCAAAGATGGGTCCTGAGATTGATCAAACTCATGTCAGCACAGCCGTTAAAGGAAGCTTCGGATATCTTGATCCAGAGTACTTGACAAGGCAACAACTGACTGATAAATCAGATGTATACTCCTTTGGAGTGGTGATGTTTGAAATCCTCTGCGGTAGGCCTGTCATTGACCCTTCCCTGCCGAGGGAGAAGGTGAATTTGGTGGAATGGGCAATGAAATGCCAGAAGACAGGCCGGGTAACAGAAATTATAGATCCCTGCCTTGTCGGAGAAGTAAAACCGGAGTCTTTAAACAAGTATGTGGAGATAGCTGAGAAATGCTTAGCAGAATGTGGGATTGATAGGCCTACAATGGGGGATGTCTTGTGGAATATGGAGTATGCTCTGCAACTTCAAGGGACTCCTGCAGAAAGATCAAATCATAAAGAAGAAGAAGCTGTGCTACTTAGCCATGTCAGTCAATTCTCGAGCAGTATATCTACCACAAGTTCAAGCGTCCGCGACCTCGCAGGTGCCTCGTTGAGCAAGGTGTTTGCTCAAATGGTGGTGAGGGAGGAAATGAGGTAGATTCTGTAATGTACAGAGAGAATTACGGGTGAAGTTCAAAGGGTGTGAAGCATGTCATTTTGTTTGTGGGTATTCCAGCCTGCAACTCATTTTGTAGTGATTAGCTTGATCATATACTTCATCCTAATTACATAATATATACATATATATGCCCACATATATGTATGTATAAGTCCTTTTCACATTATGGTTTTTGCCTTCTTATTTTCTGGTTTTTGATACTTTTCATCCTCTCGTTTTATGCTTTGGTGAAACCAAATTTTGATTAAAAAGAAAAAAAAAAAAGATCGGGTTTGGTTTTTCATTCAACTTCGGATTTAACTAAAATTTTTGGTTTACTTTGATTTAGTGTTCTGTTTTTTACTGAAAAGATTGATTCTAGATTTTAAATTTTAAAAATAAGAAATAAATCTTAGAAATTATGATATTATGAACATTATGGATTATAATGATTATTAATACAATAAATTAAAATCTAAGATAACTTCAAATTTAAATGAAATATAAAATTAATGATATAGGGTTGTATTATTTGATTAAGTTCATTTTAATTTTAACATTTATTTAATACTTCAACAGATTTGGTTCAATATGATTAAGTTCATTTCTTTTATATAATTTTTAGTTATTACGTATATTTTATTTTTAAATTAAAAAATAATATTAAATTAAATTTAGACAAATTTTTACTATGTAAATTCCAACCTGCTGTACAATTTCAAAAACTTTTGTCATAACTGAATTTAATTTAGATTCGGTTAAAAATCATAATAATTTTTAATAAGACAGATGATTTTAACTGAAGTTATAAATTTTTTACTATCCTAAATATGATCCAAAATGGATAATGTAAATCCGAACCTAAGACCATGAGTGATATGTTTGTATATTTAGATAATTTAAAATTACTAATTTATACATATTTTTAGAAAATCAAAACTATTAATTTGTAAATTTGGTTTAAAAAACTTCTGTGCCCATGAATAATGGGCCAGGGATACCGGCCCAAGACGCCCCTTTTAAATTTCTATTTACACTACAAACAGGTCTTATTTTATACCCGATCAGTCCTTCCCATTTCTCCTAAAGGAGGGCATCCAGAGAGTGATAGTGAAGGAGAAATAGAGGAGGAGCACTGAACCTTCCCCGAACCCTAGATTATGGATAAAGAGAAATCCAACAAACGCACCCGAGAGGACAGAGACCGAGAACACAAGCATCACCGAAGCCGAGACCGAGACGAGAAGTACCATGACTCGGATCACCATCACCATCACCATCACCATCGATCGGAGCACAAATCATCCAAGCGCGAAGATCGGGAAAGCTCTCACGATTATGAAACCAAGACCGAGAAATCGTACGATCACAGAGACGATAGAGAAGAGAGCAGGGATAGGGGTTACGTCAGGGAATCGAAGAGAGAGAGATCTCACGAGCCGCGGAATGAGCGAGAGGGGAGCAGAGATAGGGTTCGGGATAAGGAATCAAGGCGAGAGAGATCTCACGAGCCGAGGAACGAGAGAGAAGGGAGCAGAGACAGGGAGCTGAAGCGAGAGGAGAGAGAGGGGAGCAGATATAGAGCGAAGAGTCGGGAGGTGAAGCGCGAGGACTCTTACGAGGAGAGGGAGAGAGAAAACGAAAATGTATCGAGGAACAAGAGAAAAGATAGGGAAGAGAATGAGGGGCGAGATGGGGAAAAGAAGGCTAAGGTTTCGGAGGAGAGGAGAGAGAGGAGGAGGTTTGAGGATAAGGTGAAGGAAGAGGTGGACGCTGGGGTTGTTGAAGATGTGAAGAAGGAAGTCAAGGTAAAGGAAGAGGTGAATTACCATGACGGGGACGTTAATAGCGGTGGTTCAGTTAGGAATGTGAGTTTTCTAGTTTCTACTTATATTCTCCGGTTTTAATATTTGTTATTTTTGTTCCATTTAGTTTAGTAGAAGTATAAAATCTTTGTTATGTTTGTTTTATTTATATCCTATTTTTGTTTGTACATTTTTTTTTTTAACGAAATGCAAGCATTCTGTTTTGTTAAAGTTTTTGAAACCTGAATCTAGTTTGCTTATCCTTTATTTATATTCTTTTGTGTTTGTTTTCTTTTTGGCTGTTCAGCCTAACTTAGTGTTTACTAGTAATCTGGAGTTATATACTAGTGGAAACGGACGAAAGTAAGTTTCCTTATTTTACATAACCTGGTTTATTGTACTTAAAATGGTTAATCGATATTGCATCTTTTTCACATGTTGAATGCGGATATTTTGTTATTTTAGTTACTCTTTGGCCATATTATTTGACTGTTTGGTTTGGGTGATTATATTATGTTTTGTGGTTCAAGTTTTGATGAAACAATTGTCCTTATAAATTTTTCTTTCATGGTTAGTGTTTTAAGCCCAAAGGATGTTAAAACATTTTGGTGTTTCTGTTATCATGTACCCCGAAAATTTATGCTTTCCCTTGTTTCTTGTGGAATATGTTTCACTTTCTTTCTTGATATAGGTATGGATGTGGACATTTTCTTTCAATTCCAAGCTTTAGTTATACGTTTCATTATTAATAGGGTATACTTCAATCCAGTGCTTTATCAGAAATTCTTTTGTGTGATTAACGTTCTTCTACTTACATATGAAACCACGATTTATTATTCAAATTTATAACCTGGATGATGGCTTTTTTGTTGCTGCACTGATCACTTTGTAGTAAGAGGCATCTAGAAGATGTTCACTTCAAACATAACTTTCAGCTTTTAGAAGCTGTGTTATTTCTGATTATGCTTGATTGAAAAGGTATAGTTTCATGAATAATTTCTGGAACTGCAAGTTCTTCAAGTACAGTTGCTTTAGTTACAAAATTCTTTCATGTACAAGTTTGACCTTTTTGGCAATAGTTTCTTTCGATAAGAATATTTATACTGAATCAGTAACTCTGATAATTTCTCAATTTCAGACTCTTCTAAATTTGCTGTCTGACATAAATATAATTCCTGTTTATTTACAGGGTGCTGCTCAAAACTCGGCCACTATGGCATCAAGGACTGTGCCTGAAAACTCTTTGGTCCCCGGTCACCCTCTTCCTACCAAGGTATCTTCAATTTCTACCACAAATGAAAATAGGGGAGTTAGTATTACCAGATCTCATGAGGTTCCTGGAAAATCTAGTACAGATGGGTCATCTTCAACTGCTGGAAAAAGTAGTGGGAATCTGTCGCTTGATGCTTTAGCAAAAGCTAAGAAAGCTTTGCAGATGCAGAAGGAATTGTCAGAGAAGCTGAAGAAGATACCATTGGTAAGTTCTGCATAATGGAGTACTTATAAAATACATTTTTGGTACTGTGAAGTATACTGGCTTTTTATCTCTCGCCCTGGCCTATCCTCTCTTTTGTTTGTCAGGGATTGTTTATTTTGTGAGATTATTGCCCCTCAAGTTCAGATTTTCTATTGCTTTCATTTGTGTAGCTGAACAAGGGTGCTGGTTCAACATCAGATGTTAGCCCACATGCAGGATTGAAGGAGGGAGCAAAATTAGTATCTTCTAGTTCTGGAACAGTGCAGGGATCAGTCCCATCAATGACTCCCACTTCTGCCATTTCTGCTGGCTCTACATCAAGTTCAGTCTTACCTTCTATTGCTGCAGCCTCTTTAAAGCCTCCTGTAAATGCCCCTGGTCTTGCTGGTCTTAGTACTATCCCCAACGTTGAAGCTGTTAAACGTGCGCAGGAGCTGGCTGCTAAGATGGGATTTCGCCAGGATCCTGAGTTTGCCCCTCTCATCAACTTGTTCCCAGGACAGGTACCGACGGAAGTTGTCGTTCCACAGAAGCCTACCAAGGCCCCTGTTCTTCGTGTTGATGCCCTTGGTAGGGAAATAGATGAACATGGAAATGTAGTGAATTTGACTAAACCAAGCAATCTTAGCACCTTGAAGGTTAGTTAACTCCTCTATTTTGATGGTCAGTCTGTTCTTGTTTGGTCTGCTCATGGTTGACTATAATATGATCTGCAAGAAATTTTCAGGTCAACATCAACAAGCAGAAGAAAGAGGCATTTCAAATTCTAAAACCTGAGCTTGATATTGATCCAGAGTCAAATCCTCACTTTGATGCAAGGATGGGTATCAACAAAAATAAGATTTTGAGACCGAAACGGATGACTTTCCAGTTTGTAGAGGAAGGGAAATGGTCAAAAGAGGCTGAGATAATTAAACTGAAGGTATTTCTAATCTTTTATTCCCTTCTAAGTCCTTTTACTATATGTCTATCTGTTCTCATAGTTATCTTGTTATCACAGAGTCAATTTGGCGAAGCAGGAGCAAAGGAGCTAAAAGCCAAGCAAGCACAGCTGGCAAAGGCAAAGGCTGATATAAATCCAAATTTGATTGAGGTGTCAGAGCGGATCATAACCAAGGAAAAGCCAAAGGATCTTATTCCTGAAATAGAGTGGTGGTAAGTTAATTGGGCTTTTATTTTCAGGGGTTCGCTACATGATAGAGGGAAAGAGGAAATTAACATAATTTAGTGGAAGGGGATTTCAGCTCACACCCATTAAATTAAACTGTGGACAATTGATCTGGTGTTATCTTATATTTGGAGCGATTCATTATTAATGAAATCATTTGTCCCTGCAATGAACCCATTACACTATTTATTAACTCAGCTGGTATGAAATGTTTGATCCACGTGATCATCAATTGGGCTTGAACAAATAAGGGTGTTATGGAGTTGTACCCCAAGTCCCCTTCACAGTTCCAGTGTAGATGAATAATGAATTGGAATTGCACCCTAGCCCTCTATCATAATTCTGATTATGCTCTGCGGCTGCTTTCTTAGTCTATTTCCTGGTACATGATTCTGGATTTGCAAATCAACAAAATAACTACTTTTCTTAACTATTGAATGTGAAAAAAAGTGCTCCTAATTGTATTTTGAGACTGTGAGTAAATTTGCAACCAAAAGCGAGAGATAGGAGGAGTAATATTGTCTGAGTACTCTATTTTACTTAATTATTCTTTTAAGATTTTTTCCCATTTTATTTGATACGGTTTGCTTTCATAATATTTAATATTAATTATTCATGATTCTAGGGACATGCCTCTTTTGGTTACTGGGTCTTATGGTGGCGTAGCTGATGGTGGCATAACTGATGATAAACTGAAGATGGAGAAGATTACCATCTATGTTGAACATCCTCGTCCAATCGAACCCCCTGCTGAGCCGGCTCCACCACCACCTCAACCTCTTAAGCTAACCAAGAAAGAGCAGAAAAAACTGCGAACCCAGCGGCGACTAGCTAGGGAAAAAGACAAACAGGAAATGATCAGACAAGGCCTGATTGAACCCCCGAAACCAAAGGTTAAAATGAGTAACTTAATGAAAGTTCTTGGCTCTGAAGCAACACAAGATCCTACTAGACTTGAAAAGGAAATTCGTACAGCTGCTGCTGAACGTGAGCAAGCACACATTGACAGGAATACTGCACGCAAGCTCACTCCTGCCGAGCGCCGTGAAAAGAAAGAGAGAAAGCTTTTTGATGATTCAAATACACTTGAGACAATTGTGTCAGTTTACAAGATAAATGATCTTTCACATCCAAAGGCACGTTATAAAGTCGATGTTAATGCAAGAGAAAACCGATTGACAGGATGTGCAGTGATCTCTGAGGAAGTTAGTGTTGTTGTTGTTGAAGGCGGAAGCAAATCTATTAAGAGGTACGGGAAGCTTATGCTTAGGCGTATCAACTGGGTAGAATCTGTGAAAGAGGAAGAGGAAGGTGGTGATGGAGATGAGGATAAACCTGTCAATAAATGTTTGTTAGTGTGGCAAGGTAGTGTTGCGAAGCAGTGTTTTAACAGGTTTTACATCCACGAATGTATGACCGAAGCTGCTGCTAGGAAAGTTTTTGCGGATGCTGGTGTTGGTCACTACTGGGATCTCGCTGTTAACTTCTCAGAGGATTAGAAGCAACTGGAGCTGAATGCTTTCTTGAAAGAGTTCTGCTGCTACTATTGGTTTAGCTTTTTTTCAAATTGAGCTTCTGTGGTTTCAATATTTTGGTAAGCTATGAAGAGTCATAAAACCTGTAAAAGAAAAAAGAAACTACGTGGTGGTGCATTTCGTTATTGGGATGTATTATGCATTGGCACCTGTGAATTTTTTCTAATCCTTTGTTTCTGGAGCCTTCTGCTGATGGGCTTTGGCATAAACTTGCATCAGCGGGATGAGACTTGTTACTGAATGCAACTTCCTAAGGCATTTTTGGACCAGTAACAAGGTTTGCCTTTCTTTTGTAATTGTCTTCCTTTCTAATTTGTCTGTTACATGTTTATAGTATATTCTTATTGAATTCTGTTAGCTTGAAACCTCTGGGCCTTAGTTTTGTTATTTTTATTATTCTATTTTTCTTTTTTCAAGTTAGTTTTAGTTTTGTTAGTTTCTGTTGACAACTTCCTTGCTTTCTACTGTGCAAATTATTTGATGTGGTACCTTTAGATTAATCAATCCTCTGATGAGATAGAGATTGACTAATGCTGTTTGTAGTGATCATTTAGGTGTTAAATCTTAAGTTTGTCGTCTTGTCTGGTAATGCAACTGTTGTTGCATGGGGGAAGATATGGTTGACCACCAGTGCATAATAGATTACCATACGTTACCTTAGCCGTTAGCATTGGAAAATCACTCACATGAACAGTTGGCAGACATGGAACTCAGCCATCATTATTTACCTATGAAGGGCATGCTTATCTCATATAAACTGATGGAATTGTCTCATTCTGTTATTACTGCAGGGTGAGGTAGGAGAGTCGTAAATCAATTAGCTTGAAGACCGTTGAATTACTTGAAAGTTAAGATTGTTCTTAGCCGGCACCTCAAGTTTTGAGGTTTGATTGAAATTTGCTGTTGTCTTCCAATTTTGTTTATATTGGGCGGGGTGCTTATGTGGTATATACTCATCTGGGTTTTGTTCATATAGTTATGGTTCAGTTAAATACCGTATTGACTAACGTAGGTGGGTTTAAATGGATAGACAAGAGGAGAAAAACCTATCTTGAAATACATAGTTGTCAAAATGACTTTTAGTGCTCCAGAAAAAGAATGTTGCTTATAGTTACTGAGTTTGGAGAGGCCTTCACGAGGGAGGGAGAAACAAGAAGGAAGCTTCCACCAAAATTACGTGCTTCAACTTTGTGATTAAACTTGTCAAGAGTTTTGGAGATACAGTGATTCAAAGTTGGCATTATGGACCCAACAGTCTAATCTTGGGGTATGTTCTGTAAAAGTTCGTTATTTCGTGGAACTTGAATATATTCTTAGTTTAATTAGGAAGGATGACAATTTTATTAAAATAAATAAACAAATAAAACTGAGCTTGTAGGTAATTTGATATTAATTCAGGCTTGAGTTAGATTCATATAATGTTTCTTCCAGTTATATACAGCTTAATTGTTGGTCTCTACGGTCCACCTTGATCTTTTTTATAAAAAAAAAAAAACAAGTATATACGTGTAATTTTAAAATTAAAAAAATTAAAATTAAGAAAAATAATAAGCTAATAACTTAATAAATAATATTATTATATGTTATAATAATAAAATACCAAATCATAGAAATTCAGAATATCAGAAGAAGTCATTTTGTGTCAACATTATCGATAGTAAATTACATCACCCTCTTAGGCGCCATGGTCAAGCTTTTGTTTTTAGCCAGCTAAAATGTTGGAAGAAGAGAAAAAAAAAAGATAAGATCTTCGAAGGAAGAATTATTTAGGTATGTTAATCACGTGGCTCATGAATTCGAAATGTACACGTGTATAATAGGTGGCCATATCAAAATCAACTGAGAAAATAATTATTCACATGGAGCCATAAATTCTAGAAATTACCCAAACAAAGAATCAAGATAAAAGGATTAGGGTTTACAGGTGTAGTGAAAAAGAATTTAAATGGGTGAAAATATCCATGCTAAAAGTTAATAATTTTTTAACATAGAATTAAGTGAAGTGTAGGAGAGTGATCCTCACATAGCTTCATTTGGACAAAGTCAAAAGGGTATGGTGATCCATGTCAGATAGGGTACCTAGTTAAGTGATGTAGAATGAGATGGAAGGAAGATAAAAAGTGAAGCTAATTCCGTTGGAAACCCAAATGGGGAATTTTTGTGGGATTGAATTTGTTGTCACCATAGAGGCAAATAGTTTAAAATAGAAGAAACGCTAAAAGAATGACATCTAACAACTAACAACACAATCCATGCGTGCCCCCGCCCCCTTCAATCCTTCTTTTCTTTTTGATTAAAAAAAGAAAATTACTTTTGCACCCTCTATATAGTTTTATTCTATCTAGCTTCTTATGTTATAATTCAAGTTTGTAGTTTTTTTTTTTTTACTCAACCATTTACTTATGGTTTTTATTGTATCATATCAATTTCCCCAATCATCGCTCATTTTTTTTTTTTTTTAAAAAAAAAAAACTCTACAATAAAGTATAACTTTAAGAGAATAAAATTATTTTTTTTATAACATGCATATAATGTACTTTTCGTATTCTGAATTTCTAAACTATATTGTAATTTAGTAGTAGATCATGTTTTAATAAACAGAGCTCTTTATAATTCAAATGGTTATTTTTTGTTTAAAAATTTTATAATTTTTAATTTTTTTTTTTTTCACACAGAATTTTATTATTTTTATGTAATTGAATGGTATTTTAGTTTTTTCTTTAAAAAAAATTTACTTAATTTTTTTTAATATTATAGAAAGAATAATTTTAGCTCCTCCATAAACTAAAATATTTTTTTGGTTCTATATTTGAACTATATATATTAAATATTTTTTATATTCTTCATATTTTTTCGGTTTTCTCTTTTTTTTTTCTTTTTTTTTTTTTTACTTTACAAATTAAAACTTGTATTTCTTTTCTTTAAAAAAAAAAATTAGAGAGAACCCTTTGTTAGGAAATAACTTGACCATCAACAAGCATCTTTTAGAAAATAGATATAAATCACATTCCAACTTTACCATGTAACCTAATCCTTTAGTTTATACTGATAAAGTAAATTTTGACTCTCAAACTTTAAGGGACAACAAAACCTTTATACATATATATACATATATATATATATATAAGGAATGCATTTGAAGTCATGGCCGAATGCCCATATGTGTGCATGGCCTTTTTTTGGGGATAGTTTTGACTTTGCGAGGGTGTGATATAGGCATATAATTTTTGTGGGTGTTGTAAGTTAGCTAGGAGTTTGTTGGGATGGCGGTGGCCTGTCTTCATTAACAATCTTTATTATCTTTTGGTCTAAATCTATTGATGTGTGCTTTTCTTAATTTTGTTGATTTACCCTCTTGTTTCCCTTTTCAGAAGGTAATTAAGGAAGTCCATATGTGTGGTTTCATCCTCTCTCAATGATATATATATATATATATATATATATAACAGCCAACAAATTAATATTCAATGAGATTGCATCTTTCTTTTTCTAAAAAAAAAAATACTTTTAACATATAAAACTTAGTTAAATTTTGTTCTTTGTTACAAATATAAAAATTATTTCAATTTATAATGCTAACATTTGGGTCCCTTAACAAGTTTGCTAAGAGTAAAAAGATTAAGATTTCACAAGCAATGCTTTCATGGGTCAATGAATTTAACCAGAAAATTAGCAAAGTTAGGTCTTGATTAGAGCTTTAGAGAAGCTGCATTTATTGTTGAGTTTTAGGTATTTTTTGGGGCATTCACATACCAAAACCAGAAATGCCAGCTCTCTTCTTTTCCACAATACAGCAAGTCAAGCTATTCACATGCTACATATACATATATGGGTGTATATACATGCATCTATATTAACCATTCTTTTACTCCTAAAGGAACAATGTTTATATTTATGTATTGAAATTCTTCACTTTTCAAGAAAGCATTTCAAAGTCTTTCTTTCTGTTTACACCCCCCCACCCTATTAGCAGTGTCTATCATTAAGAAACAGAAAGTGGGTGTTTGTATACTTTTCCTTGCCAACATCAAAGAAGTGGAAAAAGTTAAATTGGAGAAGAAATTAATAAACTTAATCCACGGATGCTATCACCTATAAATTTAACTCTTAAATCAATAACAATACCAATCTACCTTAGGGGATAAGTTATAAAAAAACAAAAATGATTAACCCATCTAATTTGTTGGGGTTAACTATATACGTATGTATCTATGTATGTGTGTGTGATTGTATATATATATATATATATGCACCTTACCCTTACGAATTAACTTGATTGTAGCTTTAAATTTAGATAAGGAGACTTCATGATATACGTGGTAGGAACCCATATGATTCCTATTCAAGAAAAACAATTACTCCTAACAAGAACAAATAGCATTTAATATTGAATCCAAAACTGTGAAAACAAATTAATTCAATGAGTTGCTTACATGAAAGCATTCCAACAATGGGTTTGCATTAATATCAATTCTATACATTTATAAATTATTTAATTTTATAAATTAATATGTCCTGTTTTTTTTTTTTTAATATAAACTTAATTATGATTGATGTATGTACATGTACATACATTTTATACTTTTTAAAAAAAAATATATATATATATATATATAACAATACAGAGATTATATATATTTATAATCATTGATGATGATTTTTAAAGGAGTAATTAAGTTTTTACAATTAAATAATATATGTATATGTATATCTATTAAGGAATTTTCTAGCATTATAGTGTGGTTTGGACAAGTCTAAAAACCCACAGTAGATCAACACCCAACCTAATTCTAGCATAAACCCCAAATTTAGTAACGTCTAACATTTTATCAAACAAAAACCCATTTCGCCACGTGTCCCCCTCCCTTTCTCTCTTCTAAGAAAAATGAAACGTATAGACAACAACATTAGCATTAGATGGTTTTAGGTCACCTTTCCTGTTCAAATTCCAAGTAAAAACCTAACACTAAATTTTAATATAAGAAAAGTAATAGTTGACAATATTTGACTTACCATTTTTAATCAAAATTAATTTGTATATATATATATATATATAATTTATTAAAAATACCAAATCCAACTATTCATAAACCTTTAGAAAAATGGAAATTCGTACCACACGAGAATTTATGTTATGATTCAGTTCATCCGTAATTTAAATTACGCACTAAAATAAAATTAAAAAATAAATAAATTGACTTGACTGTTAACCCACACACACACACGTACTTTTCTTCATTCACTATTTACTTCGTTAATCCTCAAAATTCCTTTATATATACAATTCACAACTTCCCCTTACTCTCCATATTCCTTAACCCCCACCACCTTCTTCTTCTTCTTCTTCTTCTTCTTCTTCTTCTTCTTCTTCTTCTTCTTCTTCTTCTTCTTCTTCCTCCTCCTCCTCCTCCTGAAACCCCGCTGTTTCTCCTCCTTCAACTCCTCCCTCCATTTCCCGCTAAATTACCAGCATAACGCATGCAACCCATACCCATTTACATACTCTGTTTTTCCTTCCGTAAATCTCTGTCAGATTGTTGTTCTCTGGTTTTTTAAGTTTAAAAACACCATTGAAATGTCTCGTGTCGGAGCAGACAACAGCACCGTATCTCCGGCGAGTAGAGACAGCAATGCCTCTTTGTTTCTTACGGGTAGAGAGCTCGACGAGCTGTCTTTCTCGTCGCCCACATTAGGCCAGCTGCTCAAACGAGTTGGAGATGCTCGGAAGGAAGCCGCCGGCGACGAGACACCTGTGCATGAGCACCAAATCGTTGACGTCGGCGACGTGGGTAGCCCAGACACAGTGTCGTTGCCGTTCGTGCTCTCGTTCAATAACCTGACGTACAAGGTCAAGGTCCGGCGGAAGCCGACGTTCGGAAAGCTGCGAACGGCTGCGGCGGCGACCGCGGTGGCGGACACGGTGGATCCTCGGGAGAGTCTTTTCACGGCGACAAAAACTCTTCTCAATGACATCTCGGGGGAAGCCCGGGACGGCGAGATACTTGCTGTGTTGGGCGCTAGTGGGTCGGGGAAGTCGACGTTGATCGACGCTTTGGCTAATCGGATTGCTAAAGGGAGCTTGAAAGGAATGGTGACGTTAAACGGCGAGGTTTTGGAGTCTCGGATGCTGAAAGTGATCTCTGCTTACGTCATGCAAGACGATCTCCTCTTCCCGATGTTGACGGTGGAGGAGACTCTCATGTTCGCCGCCGAGTTCCGCCTCCCTCGATCTCTCTCCAAATCCAAGAAGAGACTCCGAGTTCAGGCATTGATTGATCAGTTGGGTCTCCGAAACGCCGCCAAGACTGTAATCGGCGATGAAGGTCACAGGGGAGTCTCCGGCGGAGAACGCCGGCGAGTTTCAATCGGAATTGACATCATCCACGACCCGATTATTCTCTTCCTGGACGAACCCACTTCCGGTCTCGACTCAACCAGCGCTTACATGGTCGTCAAAGTGTTGCAGAGGATCGCACAGAGTGGAAGTATCGTCATCATGTCCGTTCACCAGCCGAGTTACCGCATTCTCGGTCTTCTCGATAGGCTTTTGTTTCTTTCCCGGGGACAGACCGTTTTCAGCGGTCCTCCGGCGAACTTAGTGCCGTTTTTCACCGAGTTCGGTCACCCAATTCCGGAAAACGACAACCGGACTGAGTTCGCATTAGACTTGATTCGAGATCTGGAGGGCTCCCCAGGAGGGACCAAGAGCTTGGTGGAGTTCAACAGAGCGTGGCAGCAGACTAAACACAATTCAAACTCGTATACTCACCAGCAAGGTCGATCGCTTAAAGAAGCCATAACCGCAAGCATTTCCAGAGGCAAGCTCGTCTCCGGCGCCACCAACGATACCAGTCCGTCCTCCATGGTTCCCACCTTCGCTAACCCATTTTGGACTGAAATCGCCGTTCTCTCCAAACGATCCATAACAAACTTCCGTCGAATGCCGGAGCTCTTCGGAATCCGATTAGGCGCCGTGATGGTCACCGGATTTATTCTCGCCACCGTGTTTTGGCAACTCGATAATTCCCCCAAAGGAGTTCAAGAGAGACTCGGATTCTTCGCTTTCGCCATGTCCACCACCTTCTACACCTGCGCAGACGCCCTCCCTGTCTTCCTCCAAGAACGCTATATTTTCATGAGAGAAACGGCTCATAATGCTTATCGGAGATCCTCCTACGTTTTATCTCACTCATTAGTTGTATTGCCAACTCTGTTTCTTCTCGCTTTAGCCTTCGCCGCCACCACTTTCTTCGCCGTCGGCCTCGACGGCGGCATTACCGGGTTCTTCTTCTACTTCCTCATCATCGTCGCTTCCTTCTGGGCAGGAAGCTCCTTCGTCACCTTCCTCTCGGGTGTCGTCCCTCACGTCATGCTCGGCTACACCATTGTCGTCGCCATCTTAGCTTACTTCCTCCTCTTCAGCGGCTTCTTCATCAACCGCGATAGAATTCCCGACTACTGGATCTGGTTCCACTACCTCTCACTGGTAAAATACCCATATGAAGCAGTGTTGCAGAACGAGTTTCAGAACCCAAC
This sequence comes from Carica papaya, assembly GCF_000150535.2. The sequence goes on along the minus strand of NW_019014691.1, from coordinate 4,191,606 downwards.
AAAGTGCTTCATCAGAGGGATTCAGATCTTCGACAACACGCCGCTCGGAGCCGTGCCGACGGCAATGAAAAAGACGTTGTTGCAGTCGCTGAGCAGGACGTTAGGGATGAAGATAACGAGCTCGACGTGCTTGACCACAGGAGCTGATATACTGCAGCAGCAGGGGATCACAGACTTGAACAAATGGTATTGCTTGCTGGTTACTGTAGCCTGGGGTTTTCTGTTTAGGATTCTGTTTTACTTCGCTTTATTACTGGGCAGTAAAAATAAAAGAAGGTGAAAAAGAGTAAAAATGGTGAAAAAGATATTGGTGATGGGTTTGGTTTGGTGCAGGGAAAGTGGAGGGTGATTATAAATTTTTTTTTTTTTTTTTCTTTTATGGAAATTATTATTTTTTCATTTTATTTTGAAAATTTGAATGTTGGGTAAAATAGTAAATTTAAGGTTGATAATTATGTAAAACTGTTTCATATATATATATATATATATATTAATAAAATTATTACAATCTTCCATTTCGATTCCTACGAATCGTAACATAGTTCCCCATTCACCAGCAAATTCATATGAATTAATTAATAAAATATAGTGTCATTGTGTAAGTAATGATAACTAAAGTGACATTTATAAATTATTTATGTATGCATGCATCATCTTCTTCTTCCTCCTCCGACCATGACCATCCCAGTACATATATACACACATACATATATATATATATGGGTGTGTGCAGGCTTCTGTGTGTTTCAATTAAGGCTAGAAGCCAAACTTGTGAAGGAAGATACAAGCTATTTCCAAATTAATATTATTCAATGATTTGAAAAAGGATATGGAAATAACGAAGTAAATATGTATGACTTTATGGTATATATACATATATATATATATATAATATTTACATGCATGAAATGTAATGGACTTCTAATAACAGACTTCCAAAACTAGTAAAACTAAAAATTAAACAAAAAAAAATTAGAGTTAGGAGTAAGCTGGTAACCTACAAGTAAGCTTGACTTGGGTGTAACAACCTAGAACTTATACATACGTACATATACATATACATATATATATATATATATAACTTTTAAATATCTTTTAAATTTTAGAAAATCATTTATTATATACATTCTGAAATTTGGTAGCCTAATTTATTTGTATGCAGTGAAATTCTGACAGTACCTAAAACTATTTAATTACCATCACTACGTACTGAGTAAAAAGAATGTCGGTGTAGTTGCTAAAAATATTTATTGATGCAATTTGACGGTGGTTTAATAGATAATATTATTTAAATTTACAGCACTAATTATAAATATTTAATTTTATTAACAATTTAAAGAAAAAATTAATATTGTGAGTTTGGATTTTATAATAAGACGATTGTAATTAATTTATTATCAATTAATCATAAGGTTTCAATATTATCTTAAGTATTATTTTTTAAACTATATGATTAATATGGTTTTATAAATTTAAAAATGAATAATTGAAAAAGGGAGATACTAATTTCTTAATTATTAATAATTAAACTTGGTCGTCACGATGAATACATGCAAACAATATATAATAAATCAACTACATACGAATGTCAAATTAATGAGTGCAGAGATTTCATGCACGCGTAACTCATGAAATGATTTTCAAGTCGTACTTTTGGAATTCTTATACACACACATGTACGTATACATATGTGTGTATGAGATTAATGAAGCTGTAATTTACACACACAAAAAATATCATCTTAATCCAAATTGCAAACAAACAAACAAACATGATTACCAACTTGTATAAAAAGTCAGGCAAAACGTGGAAATCTAATTGATTGACTTAAAAACTAGTTCGTTCAATTTTCTTCTCCCAAAATTTGGTAACGACTTTTAGTATTTATTTAGTCTTTAATTTGATCGGACTTAACAGTTTAATTTCGTTTTAATTATTAATTATTAATTGTTTTATATAATTTTAATTACTATCAACATCGAAAAGTAGCTGTTGTCAGTAACGAAATAAAGCCCAATACAATTGCGTATGGGCCCAGCCCAACAGACAATACAACCTCCGCGTCCCCTTGTCATTAGGTTTGCTCATTTCAGCCCCAAACCAACAATTTTAATTGAAATAAATAAATAGCGACACCAAAAATATGAGCCAGAATTTAAAAGAAAAAATCTGATTGGTCTAAATTAATTTATATATATAATTTTTAAAAAATTATTTCTTATCCAAAACAAACGAACACGCAGAGACGGAGAAAGGGAGAGGACTAGAAGAAGAAGAAGAAGAAGCTAACAACCATGGCGATAATATCCTTACAACTCGCAAACCCATTTCCCTCACCACGAGCGTTTCCCTCAAACAAGCTCCACGTGCCAAAACCCTCAACTGTTCGGGCAACCGACTCGGAGACCACCGAAGAACCGAAACAGGACAAAGAAGGCTCTCAGCCCGAGTCGGACGCCTTCTTCGAGGACCGACTTTCCCAGGTCCGACTCCGTTACCGCAGCGGAACAGGGAAGAAAGCGGAGATCCGAAAATCCAAAAAGGGTGGATCGACCGGATCGTCCCGATCAGGGTCGGTGTATTTGCCTCCGGTGTCACTGAAGGAGGCCGTGTCGGGCGGGTTGAAGGTGGATTTCGGGTTCAGCCCGTACAGCGAGAGGATAAACGGGCGGATAGCGATTCTTGGGTTAACGGCATTGCTGCTGGTGGAGCTGGCGACGGGAAAGAGTGTGATAAATTATCACACGCCTGCAATAGTGTTGATTCAGGTGTATTTTGTAGCGGCGGTTTCGGCTTTGTACGTGAAATATGAGAAAGAGAAAGTGAGTGTATGGCCTCAGTCTGCTGCAAAGGAATAAGAGATGAAAATAGAGAAATTCATACAATTTGTTCAAGGTGTATTTAAATCTATATTTTGTTCAAGTTGTTAGTCATTTTTTGTGTTTGGTAATATAGGGCTGCTCACTAACTGTTAATTCTATGGGTTTTCTCTACTTCTTTGAAATTTGATCCTTTTTGTGAATTACATTTTGATATTATTGTAATTTAAAATTACTTATTTTTTCAGTATTTTAATACTTTGTTAATTTTCTAAAATAATTTTGAACTGAAATGATCTTACAATGTTAATAAAAACAAATAATCCACATAACGCTATTAAACTACAGTTTACCATTAAGCAACTCATCCTCGGTTGGTTGCTTATTGTCTCCCATCTCTACATAAAAGGATGGAAGTTCAAAAATTATGATCCCCTTTTCGGGGGCTACCAAATATATATATATATACACACACACACACATTTAATTCTACCTACCAATACCACCAATTTCATAACTAGAAAAGCATAATCCAAAATTCAAACCCATAACTTCAAAAAGAACGAGAACATCAACCATTCAATCAGACTCGATTTGTACAAGTTATTCATAGCAATTTATATCTTTAGCATTCCTCATACCCACTACAGAGCACTGGGTTCCCTAAAGAGTTTTTTTGAGTTTTCAGATACCAAAGTAATTGAATAAATTAGAACATGCACATTTTTTCCCATCAAGCATCTAAAGTTAATTTTGCTTATTTCCTTTTCCTGATCAAGTACATTTATGTTCCGTCTTCACCAAAAAGAATCAATGGTGTTCAAGATTCTCTAAAAAAAGTAAACTATAAATCTAAACATAGCAATGCTTTTAGCTTGGGGCTCCTCTACACCATCCCACGAACAGCGTTTGTTTCCTGGTTTAATTTTTGTACACCTGCAAGCTACCCTCCCTAAGGCGATACACAACCCACGCCAGCAGATTCAATCTTCCTCCAAATTCTCGGTCAGTCCAGAAAATATGTTTCTCTTCATTGTTGTACATCAGATCTATGGAAATGGAACAAGTTTCCATTTTCTTCTTTCTAATGCTTTCAGTTTCAGATACAGTAGCTAAAGTACAACAGACAAAATGGCTATGATGATGTTCTTGTAAAAAAATCATTAACCGCAAGATTGGCATCTCCATGGGCTACAGCATCTTCGGGCTCTGGCATGCAGAGACTAGAAGAAGAAGTCTGCAAATAAAAAAACTTTACTAAGATTTACAATTAAACCAATTATAAGCATGAAGTCGAGAGCTAGAAACTCCTAATTAGGTGCCTGCTATAGACGACTTTTCCCCCCTTATCAAGAGACAGAGTCCCTTACCAGGCCATAATACCATCCATGGAGGGCAATTCTCCTTCAGACTTTCTCAAAGAGATTAGCCTATAATGTTAATTTTTTTTATTATTTGACATGTATTGAATTATTATTTAAGACCTATTCACATGAACAATGAAATCAATTGTAATTACATCCAACCCTTGAATACTTCAATTTACCCTAAAAACAATTATATCCAAAGATGGAGACTATCGGGCAGCATCATTTCTAGAACATAGCTAGAAGAAGGTTAAGCATACCTTTGCATCAAGCTGCATATCTCCATTGTTATCTGCAATAAGGCATGCACCATGTGCCTTTAACCATTCCACACACTCCTCAAATCCATCCAAGTCCTTCTCATCCTTTCCTTCCTTTGAAGGTGTGCCCTCTGTGAAGCCCAGAACTTGTGCAATATATGAAACCGATAGCGTAGGACGATAAGACCTAGACATGCAATTTAAAGCCTTATAACGCATCTTTTCAACATAAAGATCTGCATAAGAAGAAAGGAATTCATCAGCCTAACCCATTTAATTTCTGGTATCTAAACTTTATAATGAAGATGAAAGATATGTATGAGATGACTTTCACTAGATATTCTCACCCATAAGGCAACTACTCAAGTTTGGAGCTGTCTTGTATAGTCTGAAGAACATCACATAATTTCCTGAAGTGACAGCACTACGAACTGCAAGTGCATGTTTAATGACTTCATTCTTTTTTGCTTCTTTAGATAACCTAGTAAGAAAAGAGCATATTCAAGGCAGTAAGAGAAGGCTAGAGGAGAAATATCACTCAACTAATCAGACTTCAAATATGCAGTTAGAGATATTTTTTTTCAGATAAAAATATGTAGTTAGAGATCAATTACAATTCTTCACAGCCATCCAAACTCTGTTAAGAATATTAACATTCACAAGTTACACAATGTCAGTAATTTCACCAAGTTGTTCCAGGAACTTATTTTTCTTCTTTCTTTTTTCCTCCTTTTCAGGAAAGGAGGTGGTGAAGAAGCCTTAGGCTGGGAAGAAGGAATTCCATAACGAGCGTCAGACTAGTATTTGTAGAATCAAAACAGAAGAATTTTTGTGCATACATTATTCCAATTCCTGAATCATTATAATAAACCATGGTTTATTTCAAAAAAAAAAAAATTTAATCAACCATGATATGCATCAAGCTCTACCATAGTTAATTACTTACCCTGCCATTGATGAAGAGAGATCTCTATTATTATTAGAGTGCAAAATGACACAAAGTAAGTTGTAAGCAGAGAACTCCCTGCGGCATCCCTCAATACCTTCAGCATAAAGGCTTTTCAACTGTGACTGGCACTGAATTCAAACACAAAATCATTAGATAACTTTTTTCGAAAATCAGTGGCTTTAAGAACAACATTGACTGCATTCCAAAATAATTATCAAACACTGTTGCAGCATGGTTTAGTTATAGCTTTCAAGATGCTGAAAGCAGACCAAATTTATATAAAACATAATTTCAAGCTGAAATCCTGAAAAAAGTTTTAGCTCATGGACACAAAACAGAGAGGCTGAGGTCAATGAACAAAAATTCCAGTAAGAACAAACCATAGATTTGAGTGAAAAGAGAAAATATATAAGCATGAACCAGAGCACAGACATTTCTAAATGAAATTTAATTCCTGAGAATCAAGAGAATTAAAAAAACATAACTCTTTTCCCATCAAAGAAAATGATTTTGCTGTATGACACACGTCATATTGAATTTCAACACCAATCTTCAAATATGAAAGTTGCATATCATCATATCCCAATCTCCTAATGAAGAAAAGATCTCAAATATCCAAGGCATTTTAATTCCAGAAATATTAATTTTGGAGATAATTTAGCTCCAGAAATATTTCCAAATAGTTAGTATGAAACTGGCTATGATGGTTGACAAGTAAATTGATCAGGAATGCTATACATTGATAAGCCTGAATCAACTCAATCAACATTATTTTTTCAAGTTTCTCTTCGTATTTTCCACTTCTCTCTTGTTTTTTTTTTGTCTCCTCTGTGTGTCTGGCAACAAGCCTATTGACCAATACAGATATGCACTCTTGGCACAGGCAATATATCACTTTCAAAATGATAATGAGGCAACTAATTACCTAAAAGATAAGGTTCCTTCAACTAAAGAATTAAATCTAGTCCCAGACAAAGCATGAAAAAAATGTTATAATGTCATCGACTTCCTAGATACACTCCACTACAAGTGATAATTCAGGAAAGAAAAACGGTTTTCAAGCACAGCAATAATGCCACTAACCTGATTATACTCCGGCAAGTCCCCAGCTTCAAGGGCCAATCGAGCATGAGTTTCATAAACCTGAAATGAACAAGAACATAAACACAATAGAGATTTTAGCCCAGAAAATTATAGATTTCATAAAACCAATACAATGTTCTCATATATACCTTAACTGTTAGCTGGTTATGTATTCGTTGTACTGTTAGATCTTGGCGAATAGACTTCAGCTGATCACATTTGTAAAGATAATTCTTCTGAGAATTTTGGACCATAAGCAGAGCTTTTTCCAGAACTTCCTCACGCCTTACCTGCAAAGAAATAAAAATAGGACTCAAATTAATTGCATTTTGTAAACAATATTGGCCGTCCCTAATCTACTTCTGATGTTCCTGACTAAGACTGCTTCAGAAAATAAAATGAAAAATTGAGACTGATAATTACGGAGGAAGGATCAGGAGCAGAAGTAAGACGCAGATAACGTTTCTCAAGTTCCTGACAGGTTCCCTTAACAGTTAATGCATCCCAATCAATGTCCTCAACAGCCTGACTGCCACAATTGTCAAAGTTTTTGCTAAGCACCAAGGCACTTGCCCTTCTCACATACACGTTTCCAGCCCTAGCATTCTTTGTTTTGAAGACATTACTTTCTGCTCGATGCCCCTGACCTTTTTCAAAACGTTTTGAGCGATTTTCTCGTCTCTTTTTTTCCTCTGGTGAATTAGCAAGTGCCATTGCACCAGAATAATATGCTGTTAAACTTTGCTCCTTATCACTATCACTTGATGCATCAGCATTATCAGTAGCATTTAGACCATTAGTCACACGCTGTCTCTTAACTGGCCGCTGAACATTCTTATTTGCAGGTTTCTGCTCTGATAAAGGAGATTGCAAAGTACTCAAACTGTTCATCTTTCCCTCTGAATTTGCTAGAGGCTGCACAAATTTTAATTTAGGCATATGTATAAATATGAGGAGTGAAAAAGTTTAAGAAGAAAAAAATTAAATGAAAAAGAGAGAACAAATTAAATGCATTCCTTCTTTAACATATAGTTCTGACAAAGAGAAAAGAGATAGGGAGTCCTCAATTCCATTTATACAGTAGCGAGGAAATATAATAAATGCGCAAAAGACAACAGAAATAAATGAGGAAGACCTTTCTGTCCTTTTCATTGAGATGAAGCCAGCCGCTAAACTTTGCTGTATTGCTACCAACTGGAGGCAATTTATCAATAGATTTTTCCTCTGGTAGAGGTTCCCACCTACTCTTGGATCGTCTACTAGGACTTTTCTTGAACTTCGATAATGCAGAAACAGGGGTTGAACTCTGCATACTGCAGGAAAGGAAAAAAAAAAGATAAAACTTGTAATGAATAACATATCTAACATCCATGTATTTCAAAAAAAACATATCTACGATCCATAGAGTTGAAATAAATAATTTATCTTACAACAATTAGAAAAGGTCAAGGAGGGTGAAAAGAAAACTGGAAAAAGAAATAGAGGAAGTTGCATACTCATCATGGACTGACTCAACATTAAGTAATGGAAAGAGAGGCTCAATATCCCAGTCTCGGGTGTGTAATGTATTGTCTGCAGTTGCCTTGGTAATTATCTGTCACAAAACAGGAAGAAAGCTTATTATCATCAAGTATGGATAGAATCTTGATATGATGCCATTTGGAAACAAAGCAGATAACTTCCAAGAGAAGCAGAAATCATTCAGTTGTCATTATATGCATCAAAATTGCTGTCAGAAAATTTCAATAAAAAAACAAGCATCAAACAGATGTTATAATTTGTTGGAAGAAAAATATTTGACTGAATAAAGTTTCAAAAGCTCCTTTGGCGATAGCCTTCTCACTGGTATTCCATCTCAGTTTCATAAAGCATATAAGTATTGACCATCCTAAGAAAACTACTTGACACTGAAGCAGACAAATCGCATGACTTTAGACATGAATTAACATCAAAACAATGTAACTTACCTCCTTCAAGGCAGCCTGACATCCTGCTTTTTGTCTGTCATCTTTACATCGAGCCAAGGCTCTCTCAACATACCCTCTCAGTGATTTAGGGAACATACCGGGCTGCAGGAAAAACATCGAAAACTATATGAATAAATCACCAAACAAGCTTTACGGCAAAAATATGAATGGAACTGTGTAAGTTACATATGAGAAAACAATATTAAAATCAAAAACAAATTATATGAATGCAAAGCTCCTATAGTAAGAGATTTTACTAACTTCTAACAAGCAACGCGAGCAGGACACAACTTCGATATGTGGACACAATGCATGGACTAAATTGCCTAATTCACCATTATACAAGATGTAACAATTCTCAGCCCCAAAAGTACCAGTTCTAAGTTAAAATTTCCTAGACATACTACATGTCATCCTTTACTCATGACATGCACATTTTGTAAAACACACATGACAAATGACATATCAGTATATGGTGGTCAAGCTGCACATTCTTATGCAAACAAAACAATTTAATCAACTCAACAATTTGACGAAGGTTGGATGTTAATATGGTGGGTGTTTCACAACTTAGTTGCCAATACTCAAGAACCAGCCCTATAAATAATCAGAAAGCATAATTTTGTAGAAGCAAGTGAACAACACACACTGGAGCTTACCTTAAGGATGGAATCTGCTGTATGGTCAGTAGGTTTTGGCAACGAAACACTGATATATGCAGGTTTCGCTGTTGCAACAGGTGGAGTGCTATCCTTTTCGGATTTTGGCAAACCCACAGGCAAATGCGAAGCAATTCTAGGATTTGTTGGAATCTGCAGTTTGCTTGCTCTTCGTGTATCTAATGATGAAACTGTTTGAACAGGCTGTTGATAATTCTGGGATACCTGATGTACTACAGAACTATGAGAATTTGGTCCTTGAGGCAATGCAGCTTGCTGCTGTTCCTGAAAGTTATCATAAGAAGTTTTCTGATCCAAAGGCTTTTGGTAATGTGGTTGTATAGGACTAGGATGGTGATTTTGATAACTTGGAGCACTATGTTTCCAGTAGTTATCATGAGCACTGCTAACAGTTGCACCCGGCTGGCAAGAAGGGAAGAAAATTTGGTAATTTTTAAATAAATAAAAACATAGTTAACAACAGGTTCAAACATTAAAAAAAAAAATAGATAAAGTAATTAGAAAAACTACTACAGACCAAGTAATTTAGAATTATATCTATAACTCACAGTTAAATAACAGGATCAAGCACCAAATGCAAGAACTAGACAACTACTAGAGACCAAGTAATGTGGAAGTATACTTATAAACAAACATTTATTCGTTCCCAGAAAATACATATTACAGCAATTGCCATTGACATATTAATTTCCTTGCATCTGTGAGCATATGCACATCGTCACCCTTTCCAACAAATCAGGTTCACCCAGCACAAAAAGAAATGGACCTTTGATATATCTTACTTTTTGATTAAATGAGAACAGCTTTTTAGTCTATTGTGATGCCAATTTTGTTAACATATGATATGGGATATGACCTTCAAGCATGACCACTGAAAAGCTGTCTGCATACTAGAATATGTTAGCAGATTCAGATGTGTACAGATAATCAAAGTTAAGGACATGTGCAGGTCCTTAAATTTCCTAGAACCCAGTCAGTAAACCTTTCACAGAGTCTGAAATCTTTTCAAGTTTCATCTACTTGAATACCAAGGATTTTTACTTGGAAAAAAGTACAGATATTAGAAAGTATTGGCCTACTGGTTTGATCCCAGTAGCCTCTTCTCTTGATTTAGCCACTCAGAAAAGCTAGTTTTCTGATTATAGTTGAAACAAGGAATAAAAAGAATTGAATTGGAGTAAATAATAAAAGGATAAGCAGGTAAAACAAAGAATCAGACTTCCGCAAATAAATAGGGGACAGTCAAGTCAAACATTGCATAGACCCAAGCAAACACTTCGCTTCCTCCCGTGCAAAATGCATGAAAAGAAAATCCAAACCTGCGACGAAGGCATTTGGGATGAAGTTGAATCCGGCCTCCATGAATGAATGAAAGATGGGACATTTTGACTGTTTGAAGATGAAATGCCACCAGTAGCACCAGCTACAGGACAAACCTGATTAGAAGTACTGGCAACAGAAAAGTTTTCTGTCCCGGGGGCACAACTAACTTCTGTTTGACTATAATAATCCGCCCATTGCTTGTAGCTTTGTTGATAATGCAGTGATGGAGCTGTCACAGTACTAGAACTGTAAGCAGCAGTTGTGTCTGTTGGGTAATTTGAATATGGATGTCCGGTATAATTTGCATAATTTCCTTCATTCCACGAACTAGTTTGATTACTGTAACCGCTACTCGGGTAACCTCCAGCAGTCTGATAATCACCAGGATTGTAGTAAGTGCTTGAATAACTTGCAGGCCCAGCATAAGACCCTGCATTCTGAAATGAGGAAAGAGGCTGATAAGGAGCACCTGTATTTTGATATGCTCCTACGGGCTGAGGATATGAATGGTTAGGTTGCTGCTGCTGATAGCCATTATAGTAACCTGGGTATCCTGTGCTTCCGTAGCCATACGGATCAGTAGAACTTGGATATGATGCATAGCCACTGTAATCTTGTGCCACATTTGCTGTTCCTAAAGATGGCGTGCTAGCAAAGGATGTTGCATTAACTCCATCTTGAGGAGCTCTCGTGGTCGGTTCAGTATAGTGTTCATGGTGATAACTTGAGTTTGAAACATTTCCATTTTCTATCGGGCGACTATCTACCCTATTCATGGTCCATGAAGCAACATCAGACCCAGTTGCCAAGGGAAGATATGAAGATGTCTGGACTTGGTTTGCGTCGACAACATATCGATTCTGGGGAAAAGAAAAGGGAAATAAAGATCAATTACATCGCTAAACTTGTCATCCAAAAACTGCCAAAAAAATGAGAAATGCAATTAGATCTGAGAAAGAAAAGTGTTTTTTATGCAAGAAAAAATATGAATAGAGTTCAATCCTCTGCGAGCCATAAACTAAACAGAGGAATTTTCGTGGAAGTTAATGCTATTCACCTAAGTCGAAAATTATAGCAGAATATGCTCCAACTACAATCATCTCCACAAACAAAGTAACAAATCCTCCACCAAAGGAAAATTTATTGTAACAAAAAAGCATTGGCGTAACTTCGGCTAGACAATCAAAAACAGTAATGAAAAAGCTGATAAAGTAAACTAGATTACCTCGATGGATTTCGGGTCCACCGTAGCTACCGTCTGTGTATTTCCTCCTTGATTCATCATCATCTCAACAGCATCCTAATGCACCCAACCAACAAAAAATTAGCAACTAAACGTATCCATTTAATCAAATCAGTTATTTAAAAAAGTAAATAATAAAAAAGTAAACATGTCCATTAAAATAACAAAAACCCGCAAAACCCTAACCAAAACAAGCGAGACTAAGCAGTATTTTTACCTTCACAAAAATCGACCTCCGAAACCCGGTAACTGTTTGGACTCGAGTCGGAATTATCGAATGGTGATACAAAAATAAATTGGAGATCAGGAACCAGAAAAGAAAAATAGATACAAAATAGACCAAAAAAAAAAACAACAAAATCAAACCAAAAACAAGTTATCAATTATTGTATAATAGAATCACAAGGGAAGACACGAAGAGAAACAAAAAATCGCAAGAAATATATGAGAACTGAAAAAGGAGGAGGAGACAGAGTTAATCAAGGATTGAATTTTTGGGGGGTTTCTGTTGGGTCGTGTTTAGACATTGAAGGGAATGAAAAGATTGGCGGCATGGCAATTGGAAAGAGGGATATTTAGATGGGAGGATTTAGAGACATGTTTGGATTTGTCAAT
>NW_019014691.1:4141000-4158458 GCF_000150535.2 Carica papaya | reverse complement strand
TCAAGCCATATCTTGCGTCATCAGCATCACGAGGGTCACTAAACTCCTGTTAACAGGGGGGAGATGGCAAGAAGATCATATTTACACAATACATTTAAGCGAACATATACTTTCAAGGGAAATACACAGCAAAAAAAGTTCAAGGATTTTCATTGTGCAAGTCACAGACTGAGAGCACGAAAAAGTAGCAAAAGGTAAGAAAATACATACAACAAAGGCGAAGTCACGCTTCATATCCACATCGCGAATTCTGCGTAAACGGGTGCCAGAAATAGTAAGGCCATCAAGACACAAGTATCGAAGGGTTGATACTTCGCCCCTCACAGATGAACTAAACACCACTTTGAGATTGTTGCCATTTCCATAAAAACACGCAATAACATTATAGAAAGACTCGCCAAATCCACCAAGGTCAACCTCTCACCATAGACCTCCAGGTTAGGCAAAATCCCAGAAACCTTCAACAAGATCATTCAAGTTAAACCACACAGACACGTGGAAGGGTGCAACGTTCTCACACATATATTAATATTAGCAAGTCGCAAGCACTAAAAAGGGCTTGCTAAAGGCCTCAATCTCCTCCTACACATTCTAGTGTTAACTACACTCCAAGGGATTTCTGTTTGTACTAATCCAAAATAAAAGGAAAAATAAAAATAAAAATATTGAACAATAAAGAATCCGAATCTCAAATTGACAAGACAAACTTTCTCTGTTCAATAAACATCACAAAAATGTAATACCTGCCTAGAAAAATATTTTCAACCGTGACACAAGGAATTTGGTGATAAGTGAAAGTCAATCGAAGATAGAATATCAGCAGAATATTTTAGGACAAATTTGTGATCTTATTATGCTTAAAAGATGAGGCATAAATAACTATTAAAAATAACTGATAAGTTGAAAACACCCATAGTAAATGATACAATATTCAAAGAGTTAAGGCTATCACAAAATCAACACAGCCAAAACAAATGATACAGAAAGGCACAAAATATGGCTCAGTTTGTGTAGAAAGGACTTATTACCTCCCATAACGGCTGAAGATGTCCTCAAGGTCACGTGTTCGAGTCCTTGAAGACAAGCGACCAACATAGAGGCGTGTACCACCAGAGCGGTCATCATAGCGAGGCATTTTCCTGCAACAAAAAATTTTAAATATCAGGGTGCCTCATTCACATCCCTGCCATCAGATGATTCCTTCTCCAGGAAAATGGAGACACACACATGGAATATGGTGCCTTTTCTTTTGACCCATCACATAGATGGGGCTTCGCATTTCAACATAATTATAATTAATTCGACATGTTTTTGAAATACACAACTCAGTGCTTATTTGAGGAATGTTAAAAACTGCAATTTAGTCCTTACTCAATGAATGTTTATGTCAAATCAGTCCAATCTATTAACTTAAGGATAGGAGAGGTTAACTAACTATCACCTCAAATACATGCAATAAATAAATTGTACATCTCCTCTTGTATAAGATCTGAAATTGGTAGAAGAAAACAGAACTTAAGATATGAAATGAGACCAAAACTTCAAATGATGTGAGAGGCATATTATGAGAGTAGACATGTACAAAAACTGGTTTTACCAACTTCACAAGGAAAAGCCAAATTTGCATTTTTTCAGCAAACTTATGAACAAAGTTATATAATAATGCCTAATACTCAAGGAACCTAGTCTAATTTACACTGTAAATAAATATTTATGCCAACAAAACTGCTTAAATTCCTAAATAGGAAGCCTAACAGAAATTAAATTTTTAGTTTTTACACCATCCACCTAGTAACATAAATCTCTACAAGTTTTCTTTCAATAAATGCAGCATAATTTTTCCTCCTAGAGAATTTCTTATGACTTCCAGGAAATTATTCCCCTGTATGATAACATGTCAACTCTAGACTGCATATTAAGATTTCAAAGTTAAGTCACAATTCTCTTCCAGATAACCAATAGAGTACTATAAAAAACCATATAACCTCTCTTCGGGGAAACCCAAAATTTGCAACGTTGTAAAAGAGGTAGCAATGTTCCTTAATAAACGTAGCAATTGCACCAAATAATTCTACTGAGTTATTACTCAGTTAACATCTAAATTTGGCAGAAAATAAAATCCAACGAGTAAGTAGGATCTTCTTCGACGGATACCTCTTAGTTATATTCTCCCATAACTAGTAAACAGACTCTATGCAAGTACATCTCATGTATACCTGGCACAGACATATACCGCGAGCGCAAATGTCATACATGTATAGACACGCATATACACATACATACAAACACAGAGAAGAGAGAAGTAAGCAGATCTAAGCGAAGCGCATTAAGATGGATTGCTTGCATAACCAATAAAAGCAGCAGACAACAACAAGAACCAAGAAAAACAAACCGAGAAAGCTCGAAATCGGAACATCAATCAAGAATTTCGAATATAAGCAAAAGCAATATAGGATATTATGATTGCATACACGCATAAAAACCGCTATCTGTGAGAGAGATAGAGAGAGAGAGAGAGAGAGCGCGCGCGATAGAGGAAATTATGATTACATACACGCATAAAAGGCGTTCTCTATGAGAGAGAGAGAGAGAGAGAGAGAGAGAGAGAGAGAGAGAGAGAGAGGCGCACCTGAAGAAGTAAAACCCTAGATTTCTTTCAAAGACGAACGAAAGAAAGAAATGGGGGTCTTTTTCGATTTATAGGCAAAACGGTATGGATAAGTCTCGACCTTCTCATTTACCAAAATACCCATTATCTTCTCTTAATTACATAAATTGCCACTCACATTCGGGTTTTTTTCCTCCCTTTATCCCACTTTTTTTATTCAGACGAATTCCTTTTCAAATTATACATAATATTCATAAAAAAATAATAATAATAAAGACATAAGATACACAAAATTACAAACATTCAGATTCGATGTTTATAATATTTTACCAAACTAACATACTATTACTAAAATTATGATAATTTTGTAACACCCCAAAACTATTTTTATTTTCGTATTGAAATTTTTTTTAGATTTTATTTTATTTTAATAGTTAATTTATTTTATAATAATTATATGTTTAATTTAATTTAATAAAAATAAAAATAATAATAATGATAAAATTTGGTAAAATTATTTTTGAGAATGAATTAAAAATAATTTTGGAAAAAATGAGTGAAAATTTGGATTCTATGTATGTTTTTGAAAAGAAAATCGAAAATCGAAGGTAAAAACGCAATTTAAAAAAGATACGCCACGTCAGCAGCCCAAGCCAATCAGGACACGCCGCGTGGCAGGAACGCTGACGCAGGAAGCCACGCGGGACGGGGCCACGTGACCAATCCGCGTGCGCGCGATCGGACGGCCCAGATCCGTTCCCGCGTGCACAGGCGGCCCAGATCAAAAGCGCACACAGACGACCCAAATCTCACGCGTACAGACGGCCCAAATTTATTCCTATTTTAATTGCGATCGAATGGCTCAGATTAAATCGTGATAGACGGCTGAGATTAAAAAAGAAAGGTTATAAATAACTTCACCCACACCCAACCTTAAACCCTAGCCGCCAGTACCCTCGTCGGATAAGACGACCCAGTCACCGGGGGAGTCGGTCGCCGCCACCCGCCGTCACACTGGAGAATTTTTTGACCGCCAAACGAGGTAAAATTTCTACTCTGTGCTCGTTTTTCGATGTCGAATCCACATGTGGCCAAATCGGAGCCAAACCACTGGTCAATGGGCCGAAAAACACCGCCGAAGTCCAGCGGCGCCGCCGCGGCTTCCCTCAGTTTTTGCCTCCGATGAGGCCCTTCCTGATTCCTGTTTGATGTAATTTTTACACCACTGTGATCACCGTCATTTTCTCTACAGGTTGAGCGGAGCAAAACATCAAATCGCGACTCATGCCGAAGAAATCGTTGCACCCGAGAGCTCCGCCGCCGGTAAATCTCAGTTTTTCGTAATTTTTTGCCCCACTGATGGCCCTAGGGGTGTTTTATTGCATGAATCAATGCTAGTTTGACTGAATTCGATCGAAAACGGCCAACCCGATGCGGATCGCCGCTGTGGGCGGTGGCGCCATCGCCGGAGCACGGCGGAGCTGCCACGCCGGAGTTTCCGAGAATGCTCGAGTATGCCCTAAGTCTGAATTTGAGTTTTTTCGGGACATGTATAAGTACCGAAAGTGTATTTCAGTTCCCGGAGAAAAATTCAGTAAATTTAGGAACAGCCCGTAGGCGCAGTGAGAACCCGATTTCAGACTCCCAAACAAGTAAGGATTTCTCACCCTATTTCCTATCACATTATTAAAGCTCAATAAATAATAAAATGACATTTCATGAATTAATACATGTGTATAATTAATTAAGGTTATTAATGGAGCCCGAATCTGATGTATTTTTCGGTCAGTTGTTGTTTGATCTATTTTACAGTTTTAAATGCAGTATGGTATTTGATGTGTTTATTCTATGGTTTCGTATGCTGTGTTCATTACTGGTTTACATGTTTATGTTTGATTGGATAATTGAAACCAAGAAAAATAGAAAAAAGTATGTGAATCGATAAATGGATAATGTCAACAGCCTCACTAGATATCCTGAGAGATGATGGACGGACCGAATCCATAGGGAACTCTACCGGGAACGTGGTCTCTCATATCGGACGGGGTATGGAGACCTTATGTGTTTTAACACTCATACCGGACGGGGTATGGGGACGACCGGTTTCACTATCATACCGGACGGGGTATTGAGGTTTATATTTTTTTTTTGTGCCCATAACGGACGGGGTATGGGGATGGCCCTGGAATCAAATTATCAATATGAATGGTTCACGTGTAGAAGGGACCCCATTATGGATCCCCATGGATACTAGTAGGCTGATAAAAGAGAAAAATTGTTGTCTGATGATTGAAAAACGAGAGTAT
The DNA here is from genome assembly GCF_000150535.2 of Carica papaya. Next base: position 4,153,544 of record NW_019014691.1, on the reverse strand, counting down.
GATATGTGTTATATTACCGAGTCTGCATGATTTTATGATGTTTATGATGTTATTGTGTTTTATAAATTGTCTTCATGAATCTCACCGAGATAAGTGGACAGTAAAAGTTTTTATTATTGATAAATGAGTTTGTTATAAATTATGCTCCATTGGTCGTTTTTGTTTTCTACCAACCTTTACTTCTGTGGCAGTGAGATAGTTTAATGTCTTTATTGGGATAGTGTAGTTCATTCCTTACTTAACCATTTCAGATCAGGAGGACTTGGTTCCCGCGCCCGTCCCGCAGGAAGATGGCGAGTAGATAACTAAGAACTTCATAGATTTATTTATAACATTCATTAGTAGTATTTATTTTAGTTGTTTTATTCTTTCATACGTTTTATACGTTTTGGTTATTGTGTAAGGGATATTAATCAAAAATTTTATTTCGCTTCCGCACTTATAACTTTTTAATACATACATTTCATTTTTATTTCCGGGACCGTTACAAATTTTTTTTAAAAAATATGTTATTTTGTATATAATATTTTAAAATTAATAATAACAATATATCAAGTTCGAGACAAATTTTATAAATTTTATAAAAAAATTAATTAAATTTTCAATAAAATTCGACACATTTGAATATTATACATATTATATAGCTAATCAAAAAATATATTATAGTATTTAATTAAAATTAAAAATATTTTTAAGAAAAAATTTTAAAATATATTACATATAAACCAATTGAATTTGAATAGATTTTTTATTTTTAATATAAAAAAATAATTAAATTTTCAATAAAATTCGACATATATAAGTTGAATATTATACATATTATATAGCTAGTCAAAAAATATATTATCGTATTTAATTAAAATTAAAAATGTTTTTAAGAGAAAATTTTAAAATATATTATATATAACTCAATTGAATTTGAATAGATTTTTTAATTTTAAGCTTGACTATATCTAATTTAATTAAAAACTAATGAAAGATAATTCCACGATTTTTCTTATAATAATAACTGAAAAAACATACTTTAAATGCTCAACACTTAAATTTTTTTTTGGTAAAAGACAAAAGTGTTCCCCAATAATAAGAGAAAACAAAAATAAAGAAGAAACTATAATGGATTTATATATTTTCTATTTCCTTTTTCTTCTAATATATCAAGACTATTTACAATTAAAAAAATTTTGTTTTTTAAAAAAGAGTACTTGATAATAAAAATTATAAAAAATTTATGACAACATCAATTATTAGAAGAAATAAAGTAAGAGTACGAAAATAATATAAAAAAAAAGTGTCAACACCTGTTCGTAGTTTTTGATAAATAAAATTTGAATAATCAAATTTCTTAAAAATTAGAGAACGTGATCATTTTTAGTGTCTAAGTATTATCTATGCATATGATTTTCATTAATTATTTAATTTTTTACAAAATTCATATATCTAATAAATTACACTTTCTATTTAAAAATAGTTTGAAAATATTTTATATAATATTTTATAGCTAGATATCAATTTTTTTTATAAAATTTAGGAGTATATAGTACCTCATTAATAAATATCACTCTCTTCAACGTTCAAGAGTTATTTGTCATTTTAACTCTTTTTATAAATTGCTTAAATAACTCTAAAATAAGAGAAAAATGATCAAAACACCTTTTTTAGAAAGGGTTGCCGAGAGAATTTGATTTTTTAATAAGTTTCTTTATGTTTTTGTTGTTTTGCTGCAAATTTAAGGCTAACGAAACTCAAAACACTTTAATTTCCTCAATTTAGGGTAAGCAACTTACCATGGTATAATTTATTTCGGTTTTTATTGATATGTCTCCTACTTAAATCGTTATTTAGATGCTTCATCAATTTCTAGCATCATAGTTTAATGTTTTAATAAGTTATGAAGATATGAAGGTTAAAATTTATGCTTCTCATCTAATTGTTTACATATATAATTGCTTTATTCAATCTTTTAATTGTTTCGGTTGTTATTTGATATTTATACGTTCAAATCCTTTATTGAAAGATTGATTTGTATATTAATAGAACCAAATTCCAGAATTTGATAAGTAATGTTGTAGTACCTTTAATTTAAGTAGAATTATTAGTACTCTTTGAACTATTTAGTTCCAAGAAACTTCATATATTTTGAATAAAACTTATTTTCTAAGAGAAATGTCGCCAGACTTCAATCTTTAATATTTTAAAGTATTTTTAAAACTTAGTATTTTATATAATTAAATAAAATTTATGAATTGAATGGGTGATAGAGATGTTAGATAAAGGTGAAAAAAAAAAATCTACTCACCTTGAGTATATAGTGGTGGGAGAGAGATCCTCATAAATGTGTTTGTAAATAAAACATTTCCCAAGCATTTGTTTTCGTTTCCCAACAATCATCAATGTGTTTATGCACGAAGTTAAAAGTCGTAAAATGAAAACTCAAAGCAGATTTTAGAAGTTCCAAGATTTTGTTTAATTGTGGGAAATTGTTCTGGGTTTTTTTTTTGTAAGTTCATATATGTTTGTACCCAAAATATGTATAGTTGTTGAAAGGAAAATAAATTCAAAAAATAATAACCAAAATATAGAATGAGCTCATAATCATAAGAAGATATTTTCATATTCTAGCCAAATTTTCACCCCCTATTCTTCATATTGTTGTAATTTTCAACAGCTATTTATATTTTGGGGTTATACAAACATTTAATGAATTAAAAAAATTAAAACTTAAAAAAATGTTATAGAATTAAGCAGGGCATAAATGATCCCATGCATATAACTTTATTCAGTGCCTCATAAACAAGAACTTGAAGTTCACAAGCAGCTTGCAACAGAAATAAGAGTTTGTATGAAGCTAATTGTCCAAATGCCCAGGCTCTACTTGGGGACGGGGGTGAGGGGGAGGAAGGGGAGAAAGGAATGGAATTATTTAGTCTTCACAATAAAATATTAGTTGAGGGAGAACCATTAAAATGGAAAATGACAGTGAAGAAAAATAGTTTTCACTGTGCAAACTAAACAGTCTCATTACCTTTTTCCTCTCCTCCCCTTGCCCATTCAAGAACGAGGGTTGCTCATGTAACTTGGCTGAGTTGCTAGTGATTCTCAGATAGGTCAATAAAATATCAGTTAAAAATGCTGGAATTGATCGCAAAAAGAGTCACCAACTTGTAAACATGCAAAACCTCTTCTTCTCTGCCTATAATGGAATGATTTTACAATCACTGTATCACTATCAATGATGAACGAGTGTGCAGTAATTGCTTAGCCATGCAGCTGCAGATTTAAGAATGCGCAGTTCACCTGTAAGAAGATCTCGGGCCATTTGCTTTCGAAGAGCAAATCTTCCATACATAGAAGGGGTATTAACTGTCTCCAAGGACTGTCAAAAAATAAAATGTAAGAAGCAAGTAACTTGGAAAGCCACAAGATATCAAATGTATTGATGCTATATTCTTGACACAGATGAATACCAATAATGTTATAAAGATAATATTCAGCCAGCAAAAGTAAGACTACATCAACATTCCATCCCATGTCCATTCATCAATATAAATTCTGATTACCTTGTTAGCACATGAAAGGATCTTGTATAAAATATACTTGAAATTTGATACACATGAAAATAAATGTATAATAAAAGAACCAAGAATAATGCCATTTTTGAGATAAAAACAAGCCCCTCTCTTCGATTAAAAAGAGAACGTGAGAGAAAATAACTTCTTTCTCCATGTAACAACAATGAGATGCTTCTGTAATCTATAACAAGATGATAGCAAAAGAAGAAATAAAAAACCAAGTCTGCCAAATTTTAATAGAGAACTTATTGGAAAAGAAGTAACAGAAAATAGTCTTAAAACAAGGGAATCTTGGTGGGACATAAATTCCAGAAGTAATCATTGCAATTCAAGGTGAAAACTAAAGCCCTTTAATTGTTGATGTAAAAAGTGGCACGGAAAATTACCTCTAGTGAAGTTATTTCAAAAAAAAAAAAAAAAATTTACCTCTAGTGAAACATTATATTCTTCAATTAATTGAGTTATGTGTGATAACAGGATCTTATGTGCTTCGATTTCTTTGCTGCAGATCCTCAGAGGACGCCGAGCTAGTCGGCCGTCATTCTGTACAGCCTCCATGGCCAGTTCATTTAGTTCTAAGTAATCAATTAATATCACCAAGTTAGATCAGGGCAACGCATGGAAATAGAAGAACAAAATCCCAGGACTGTGGAACAAACAGAATTACATAAACTGGGAGCTATTTGATGAAAAGGATACCTTGGATAGAGGTGCAGCACAGAACACGAGCAAACGCACGGAGTGATTGTGGAATACCCTTTCCCTTCCCAGTGGCAGACTTTACTTCCCTGTTCGGTAATGCAATCATCATAGCATGAGTTCAAGGTCACTTGCCTCTTAGAAGCAGTTAGCAGGACAAGCAAAATTCTCCAGCTCAAGATATTAACTTTAACAAAGTGAAACAGAAAATCAAGGGCCTCAGGTCAATTGGTAGTTTCCCTTTGTGGGAGTTATGTAGCTCACGTCCTAGTTGTGCATCAGCCCTATGAGCTATAAAAATATATAATATTCCATAATTGAAATATGAAGACAACGAATCACTGAGTGAACTCATAAGACCACATAGAGACCAGCAAAACATAATAATTAAAGGCCATCATCTGTTCAATTTTCATGTGAGCATGAACTGTGATCAAAGTCCACTAAACAGAGTAATTGCTGGCACTTCCTTGACGCCTTTCTGCTAAATTCCTTCTTCTACATCTTTAAATCCTATGCTGCTTAATGAAGAATGCATCACTATGTTCAACTAAATACAGCTTAATTTGTTCTGAAAAATTCAAGTTACGAGAAGGATTACAAAGGCACTCACATATATTAGAAAGGAATATCCTGTATTTTTAGCTATGCATGGTAGCCTTTCAGACATTTAACAAAATAGACACTTGTTTCTGAAATCCAAGCTTCACCCAAATCCTTTGTAGTTTATACTCTATCCAGTTTGAAAGAGCTAGGTCTATCTGAAGATTTGGTTTTAATGTAAAATGAAACAATGTTAGAGATTTTAGAACCAAGCCTCAATACCAACTTGATTGTGAAAGGATTCCTGAAGGAGTTGAAATCACTGACATCTTTGACAGTTCGCAGATGATGTCTTTGCATAAGCTCCAACTTCATTTGGCACAAAGGATCATGACTGGGTATCTTCATTTCAATCTGAACCTGTGAGTCATCAACACCATTTATACAACAAATAGTAGCAGCAGATTGAACTTTAAAAACAAGGTCCCGGCTGAATCTGTGCAAACTATACACCCAAGGCCATCATATTGAGATATATCAAGGAAAGGAGAAAATAAAACGTAACATAAAATGAAAAAGAAGAAAAAAGAATGGTGCATGGCAACAAAAAAAATATAATAGTATAATGATACAATGGTAGACCATTATTAAGAAGCATCAAGATCCATCATATTCAACCCTGAACCAAAAAGTGTCTCACTACGTCTAAAATTTTATTTCTAACTAACCTGGTCATGGATGTTGTATGGAAGAGTAAACCCGAAGTCAAGCAATAGGGTGGCATTGGAGAATCTTCCATATCGTATCACTACCTAAACAAAATGATTCAGGAACAAAAAGTTCAATTATTTTTCCATATGATGCTTTATCTGTTAGAGGCTCAAACTACTGCGCACAGATTTATACAAGATTCCGAGAATACATGGCTAAATTCAAAATTCAAACACAAGAAGAATAATCAGATGACCATGAATTTTAAAGCTATTCAAAAATGAAATTACAGAACCAGCATTGCAGAATCACCGCAATAAAGTAAAAATGTCCGTCCATTCCCACTAGTTTGTAAAATAGATAGGTTTTCGAGTTCTCCACATGTACAAGCTTCAGTCCAAAATTTATATAACAGTGTGAGTGAGAGTAGCATTCAAGCTAATCAGAAAGGTATATGCGGTGCTTAAACAGCAAGTTGTCTTTAGCAGTGCATCATGGCCAAAGTATGATTAGAAGTGCTTTCAGCATGCATAAGGTCAGTTCAAAACGAAGGAAAGGAAGAACACAAAGTTACAGGATATCAAACTTAAGCATCATACAAATGGTGGTATGCTATAAGGCAACTCAACAAACAGACAATACTATTGGGAATAAATGAAGAAGATCTATGTACTAATGGCACAAGTACACCAAAAGCAGCTCCAGAAAGCAGAAGGTCAAGCAAATTAACAGATTCGTATGTATGAATCAACTGCTCAACTGAAAAAAAGTGTATAAATATTTCATAAAGAGTCAGTTTTTCATACGAAAAAGTCTGTCTCTAATCATAGTATGTACCTCTTCACCAGGGGCATAATTACGATCAGCAATAACCTACACAGTTAAATTTAAAAAGTTCTATTAGAGATGGTAACTTCTACCAAGAAGTAGTAGAAACAAGTAATCAACTTTCATAAGGGAAAGTTAGTATTTATTTGAAATACAAACAAGAGACAGATCATAAAACATTTATGTCGCCGTAACTACTAACCCCATTAGCTTAGCATTATATCAAGCATGATAATCTTATCTGCATGGCAAGATATAGTTGAAACCTCTAATCTAAGAATGCATAGTTAAATTTTATTAATATATTCCTAACAGAAAATTAAGGAACTGAAACAGAAAGGATACCTCTGATAACTGTCTGTCCTCGTCACTTAATACTATTGCTTCAGTAATCCCTTCATGATTCAAAAAATCTGCAAATGGAATCTAGAAGATACTTTAATAACTCAAATAACTGAATCATTAAAATGAAATTACATTAAGTATTTGATATCATTCACTAGAGGTGCGGTATGTAAGCAATACCAGAGATAAACCCTTTGAGCTCCCCCATGCCCGGGATCCAACTGTCAAATTATGAACTAGTTAGAATAGACAAAAGGTCACGAATAAACAAATCCACTACCAGTAGGATGAACAGAAAAGGATAATCAAAAGACAACGAAATAATTTGATTTGGAACAAACTGATTTCTATTTGGTTATTTCATTTGATTTAATAGTTTGGTTAAGTTCACTTTTTATTTTAAAAATTTTCTGAATTCTGTTTTTAGTTTGGTCCAACAAAACCTTCTGATACCAGATAAAACTATAAAAGATGATAATTAATCCTTAAATGTATTTGCATATGAGGCCAATAACCGAAAGAACAAACCGAATTTGCTGCAGTACTTTGGTCAATTGTGTTTGGCTCTGACTAAACAAAATGATCAGTTAAGTTCATGAAATTTCAGAAAGAATTTTCAGCTTTCAATAGAGCAACAGAACAAACTGAGCCAACTAAAACCCACCCTTTAATATTTATTAGAACCTCGCTCACTATAGGCTAGAACAAATTAACATAAACAAAATATGAAATCAAGCACAATAAGATTGTAGACTCATGCCGAAATGGACCCCATATCAGTCTTCAAGAATGGAAACCCCTAACTGATGGCAAAGATAACAACAGTGAGAAGATCACAAATCTCCTCATGTAATTTATTGCCCTAAATTTCCAGCAGATTGTCCCACAAACAGAAAGTACAAAAATATAGTAACCTGAGGGATGAGTTTCTAAAGTTAATCCACCAAATCAATCTATAATGTGAAAACTGGAATTTGGAAGACATTAACACCAAAGACTCAATTATGACGAACTCATGACTGTCCATACAAGAAGAAGATTAGCACACCCATAGTAAAGAATGCATGTTATTTCCAGTAAAATAAAATCCAAATAAGCTCATCAGGCAGAAATTTGGAATTGTTATAATTTATAACCCAAATTCAAAGGATGGGGCTTGGAAAGAGGGTGGAGGAGATCAGAGGTAAACATTAAAAAAAAAAATGAAGCTGCTAACCTAAAGCGCATGCGTGCATGAAATCCTTCAGGGTGGTGTTCTCAAGAACTTCAGAACAGTGTCTCACAGCCTGATTTGCAACAAAACTTCTTACCATCATTATGATCTAAGTAGAAAAATAATCATTTGAATGATGGGCAAGAGAAAAAAGAAAAGTAACTAGTAAATCCCCCATCATGTCTAGCAACAGTTACTCAATCCATGCCATAAATTTTATACATCAAATAATATAACTCGTTATCAACTGGCTCATTTGCTGAAGATTTTGATCATACGAGACAGCTACACCAATAATTTCTATGAGAACACCCTACTATATCAAAACTAATGGCGATACACCTTATTGTCTGTTCATATCTCAACTTCAGCGAGTTAGGGTTAGAAAATTCTTCTGGCTACCCTCTGACGTTCATTGTGAACAACTTTTTACACCTCAAAAAGGAAATCTCAACTATTCATATTGAATTATTGATTCTCCGGATAAAAATTTCACAACAGAATTTCTTCTTCCTATCTTTTATCTTTTTTCTACGCAAGCTTACTGGTCTACTAAGCAGTATAATTTGGCCTCTCTTCTATCATCATGAGTGGGGTCTGCGCCGATTGAAATATTACTTAAGCAAAGTTGTTTATAGGAGCATTTCCAAAGAATTGACAGAGAGTACTTCAAGCATGTGTATCTGAAAAGAGTTAAAACCCAGATAGATTCCTAGACTAATAGTAGAGGTTTATAGTCCTTCTTAAAGAAGTTATCAAACATAATCTAATCAAACTTCTAATTTATATAAAGAAGCCAGGAATAAGAATATGGAGAAAATAGTCACTGACGGAGACAGGACAAGGAGAAGAATTCTAGCAAGGGGAGAGACACATGGAGAGACATGACTGTTATGGGCACTGATTAGTCAGTTCAAGTTATGAAAATCATGCTTTGACTAGATGTATCAGCAGAGAAGAAGAAGAAATAAAGAAGGAACCAAGTAGTTTTACATAGTTATGTTCTATTCTTTGTCTTGCTACGTTCTAAGTTCTCTATTGTAAAAATAGTGTACTTTGTTTTCTCTGCCACCTGTTTAATTGGAGTTTATATGATTTGAACAAGTCTATTAACTCTAGTCTAGGAGAAAACATTTACTGTAAAGTAGTTATTCAGTCTATTGTAGAATAAATTCTTTTTTGCAGTAACAAAAGGAGTTAGAGAAAGAACTTAGACAAAAACTCTTGAGCACTTTAAACTCAAATTTTGGGAGATCTTTAGCTTCTCTCTTAAGTAGCTCATACCATTAATCTCTCTGTAACAAGATCCTAAATAGGGATAATAACACTTTCATGTGCGCAAACACGCTCATACGATAAATATGTTTATGAAACTATCGGAGAACAAAATAAAATTAAAAGTAAACAGAATGCGCTTACTTGCTTAACTGCCAAAAATTCCTTCTCTATCTGAGCTTTTTGATTAATAGTTTCCTGATAGATTGAGCTACATCGAATCATATCAAACTCATTCTCACCCCAAAATATCTACAATGTATGAGAACAAGTTGCATGTTATATAACTTGTGGACCCCTTTATTTCAGGAAATGCAAAATAGACGACTTCAATTAGACAAATGTTAGGTTAATAATGAAAAAACAAACAAAAAAGAGTTCAAGGAGTCAGAGCAGAAGCTATGCAAAATACAGAAACTGCATGTCCTAATGAAGATGAGGAAAATGGTTGAAACTGTTGCTTAAAAATTTTAGCTGTTAGTTTAGAAAGAATAAATTGTCTCATATTCCAATTAGCTTAACCTTTTAAGATAACTCAATTTATTACATGATATCAAAACCAAAGTTTGGAGTTCGAATCATGGCTGTCGTCCAGATCTAAATAAAAGAAAAATCAATACAAGATATAATGATCTATGCTTGACCTAAGCTTTCAACTAAGCCAGCTTTCGCATGGAGGGATGCATTAGTTTATCAATAATAATAAGTTACATGTATCCAATCAACTTAACCTTTTGGAATAATTGATCCAATCTATTAGACTAGTAATTCACTGCAATAATTCACAAACTAATAAAGATAGCCATATTCCTCTAAAATCTTATGGCCATTAGTCCTCCCAACACCATGCAGATTAGACTTGAATTTGGCTCCCTTTTATTATTTATGATTGATTTTGGTGCTTGCATAAGAGCAGCCTTTCTCACAAGGCTCAAAAAAGATTGTCCATTAAAAATATCCCCAAGGCTCCAAAAAAAAAAAAAATCTTCTTTACCGTGAGAGGCCTTCTAAAAATCTTCTAATTAATCTCTTCCAAGAACGCAATAATAATTAAATGGGTTGGGAACAAGAGTTTCTTCTGATCTTTTCTTGTCCTAATACCATCCCATGCCTTCAGCTTTGCTGTTATCAACACTTAATCACCCAACTAAAGTCCTTTGTTTGAGTTCCAATCCCTTCTGGTAAATTGCTTTTACTTTTTTACCTTCCTTCTAACAATCATAGAGGATCATTCTGTTTTTTATGACAACAATCCCCTTCTTTTATAACTAGCCTCTTGGAGCTTACCATTTATTAGATATTTAGCCAATGTTATTTTGCTAAAAATCTCATTAGCAGGAAAGAAAAATTATTAAATTAGTCAGTCCTTTGTAACTGTACAAATATGGTACACTAAATATTTATGGTAGAATGATGTGATAGAAGAAAAAAATAAAGTAACAACAATAAAATAGAATAGTGATAGAAGAAGCATTTACAGTGCTATGAATCTCTCCAGGTTGAGGAAGACAACCAATATAAGGGGCCCACTGAGAATCCTGCCATGGAAAAGGTATAAATAAGTTACGTTTAGATCTGAATGCCTCCTCATAGTTTACGAAAGATGCTAAAATAGCATAAACAAAGGAAATAACCAAAATGTCTTATAGTTTTTGCACAAGTGCCTAAATTTCCAATTGAAATGTGAAAAAAATAATAATAATAATTTTACCTGACCCTTACTTTGCTCAAACAAAATAATAGTAGCAAGCTTTGAAATATTTCCAATTTCATCAGCTAACAAAGATTTAATTTTTGGAGAAAGATCATCTGGTGTTAGTTGCTGGAAGGTAAAATAAGAAAATATTATGTAATTGGCATGCTTTTCATGATTAAAAGATCTTATAAGGGTTAGGTATGTAACAAGGAACTTACGACATTGTAAGGAACTTTCATGATGCAGTCTCCAGTCTGAATGGCTTTTGAGGCAAACAATGACCTGCATTCAAAAAAGAGAATCCATATACAAGAAAGAGAGAGAGACATTCGAGGCCCATAAGAAGAGAGACAGACATAATGCAAGTGAATGCATATTCTATTGCACTAAATAATATCTTCCCACCTAAAGCTCCATTAAGAGAGTAACAGGAATAATAAACTATTCCTTTCTGTCATTAATATCTGAAAATAATGAGATCCAAATATTGATTCTTCAGGTGTTCTGCTAAAAGGTCTATTCAACAAATGAAAGAGACGACATGCAAAAGATATGTTGCACAAGCTATGATACTAGCTCGTTGCACTTGAAAGAAACATCACAATGTACAACTTTATGGGTTGTGTGGAAAAAATTTATGAAATTCAAGCACTTCAGATAGTACAGTCAACTTGCAAATTATCAAAGAACATAAGCAAGGCATAAGATTTTATGCAACATTTATTATAACATTCATGCAGAATGTGCTTGATTCTTCATTAAGTCTGAATCCAGAAGGGTTTTGGAGACACAGCATTTCCATCAAATTCTATCTATAAGGTGCAAGAAAATCAGTGCCAAAAAGCTATTCTAAGACCGGATAGTAATCTTTGACCGATAAACTATGAGCATGAGTCACATTATTTTCATGAGTTATCTCAAGTCCTGCACTGCTTGTTGACATCATTTATTCATAATAACAGGATAATAATAAAGAATACACCCTTCAATTTTGCAACGGCATATCCACCTCGATTTAGTAATATCTTCAATTTAGCACAAACTTATGCCATCCATACTAAATATCATCATAAGTCTGAGAGAAAATTTAACAAATTGAAAACAGTGCATGTCTGATTTAGTTATCCATTCCATGGAAGTTGTCCAAATTTGTATCTCCTAATCATGCATGCAGCTCTCATGAATCCATCCTGCTTCTAAAAGTGTTGCAATTAACAAAATTAAGGCTACATGAAATCTGTTGTCACTCACTGAACATGTATTCAAACCTCTTCACAAAAATAATAAATGCAGCCATCATCATTTTTTACTGCCTTCACAAGAAGCTTCCAATCAAGAAGCCGACCAAACGCTTGTGTCAACAAATTACATTCATCAAGATACATTGCGAGCTCTAAATATTGATTACTGCTGCTATTAATTGATGAACAGTTTGCTAGAATAATTCTAGAGAAGTGAAGGTTACATTTATTGGTCGTATGCATTAAAAGTACATCATGGACTATAATGCCTAGGTAGCAAGATCGAAAGTACATTCTTTCCTAGCAAATTCCGTAGAATGTGGTAACTCTTCTACTCTACCTCAAAAAACAACATGGATGTTCATTTCATTTAGGATTTTCCCCTTACTGAAACATAATGGATACTTGATAAAATCCTACGTTC
>NW_019014691.1:4122853-4135565 GCF_000150535.2 Carica papaya | reverse complement strand
TATCTTTGAAAAAGCCTTAAGAAACAATAGATGTATACCTTAGACTTCTTCAATCGTGATTTGTTATCAGCACACCATGCTAAGGCAGGCGCTACCTCTTTATTTCTAAGTGCATCGATAACTTTCTTCGCTTCTTGAAAAATATCAATGTCAACAAGATCCTGGCACATAAAAAATTCCCATAAGTATCATTATATTTGCATGACGAGATAAAAGTAAAACATACTTCCAGTTCCAACCACACAACAAAAAATTCTGTCCTTTCAAATAAAGGGGACTTGTTGAACATAGACACTAGATTTTGTTGTTTTGGTAATCTTGGGTTTTCTATAGATCAGGAAGGTTGTTTTAACCTAATAACATTTAGTCCTTAATTAGCTTACCTAAGTTGTTCTGTAGCTTAAAAATTAATTAATAACCCTCTTATCCTCCGATACCTATCATTCTTCCTCTTCTACTTATTTTTCTCCGTCGTCTCACTCTCACTCTTTTCCATCTCCTCTGCTATACTCTTCTCCTCTTCTCAGGTTCGTATTCCAGGAACATGAGAAAATGTTATTAGAGCAATTGCTCATTGGCCATGGCAGTGATTCATCTCAACATCCCTGAAGTCCAGTATTGCAATTATTGATATTTGCTCAATCTGGAACTCTAAATTCAAGAATTCCAAAAGAAATTTTCAAAACCGTGAGGTTAATAACCTTCAGTAGCATGAACTTCAGCTTGAGCAGCTAACGTCTCTGCAAGAAAGCTGATGCATGTCAACACAAAAACTTGAGAAAACTTGAGACCTTGAAGGGTATGCTACATACGGTGACTAGAGATTCAGCTCCTCCCCTTCAGTTATCTACATATGGTTGACACAAAAACTTAATGACTTCATGGGTATGCAAAAAACAGTGAAGCCTTGTTATCTAGGTTGGATGCTAAAACTTTAGGAGATAATTTTAGTGGTGGGGTTGTCAATGTATGGCACTCAAAGGGCAAAGGGGAAATGATAATGGATGATATGCAAACTAAGAGCGAGATTCAACTTTTTGAAAATACGTTGGAGAATCGTACATACAAAGTACTTATGAAAGTTCACAATAAAACGGATGGTTCGGGGATTATGTTGAGTTGGAAATTCTTGTAATATAGGATGATGGATTCCTTCGGAATCAGTTGTGTTATGTGTACAAGGGTAGTGGATTTCTTCTAATTGATACTTGGATGAATTTGAAATCTCATTCATATAAGTTAGCTAGGATGACTTGGAATGGAATGTTTTAGCTAGGTTCAAAACTAGGGTATTATCGGCTCTGGAAAAATTGTTTTCGTACTAGGCTGGCTGCATTCATTTTTTTAACAATTTTTTGTGGTTATATCACTAATTTCATCCTGGTAGCTTCCGCTGCATTAGACACTATGACCCTAAAAAATCCATCAGAAAACTTGATTCTCAAGTTTCAGCTGATGGAGAGTTTGAATTGGGATTTTTAAGGCCTGGTAGAAAAGAGGCATATGATGCAAGAAGCCAACTACGAAAAAATAATCATATGAATAGTCATCAGAGAAACTCCACTCTCTGATCTTCATGTAGCACTAAATGTTACCATGGAAGGACACTTAATCCTACTTAACCGTGGAAATGGCATTGTTTGGTCATGAAACATATGAACAACCGTAGCAAATATACTCTAAAAACTCCTGGAACAGGGAAAACTTGTCATGGAATAAGTGATAGTAACCATAGAGATCATTCACGTGGCAGAGTTTCAACTACACATCTTCCACATAGCTAGCAGATATGAAACTTGGAAGGAACTTTAACACTAGTCTGGAAAGCTCCTTGTCTCCTTGGAAAACTGCAGAAGATCCCTGTCCAAGCCAATTTTCTTCCCCGGTAGATGCTAGCAAGTATCTATAACTTGTCATTAGGAATATATCTGCGGTATATTATAGATTAGGATCTTGCACTAGTATTTTAAAGGCAATTCTGAGGTGAAACAAAGATTTCCAGGGGCAAGAATCAAACACAGGGCTCTGCTGTATGATGCACCACATGCATCCTTGTTGGTTGCCAGTTGCAACATCAACAAGGATCCTTCAGTATGAGTCCGTTAGGCTGGATTTGTACCAAAATCTCTTAAAGATTGGAGCATCACAAGATGGCCTGCTGGATTTATAAAAATGAACAATCGTTGGTAGAATGAGTTTGGATCAGTCACTTTTAATCTAGAAGTCTGAAGCCAAGGTGAGGCAGTTGAATACAAGTTGATAGAATAGACCCCATCAATTATTCAAGAATGCGGAAACTACTTCCTGAAGGAACTCCTCGTGAACATTGTTCCTATACCTTGAAGTTTAGATGGCGTAAAGAGGTAAGAAGTCACAAATTTTTAATATAAGATTATGTGCTATTTAATAATCTATTAATATAGTTTCAGTAACTTAAGGATTTTCTTTTTAGTATTTTAGTTCTTATTTGTATTAGTAGTATTGCTTCTCTTTTGGTCTTTTGTTTCTTATTTTTATCAGTAGTATAATTTCTTAATTTCATTAGGATTAGTATGTCTTAGCTTAATGCTATCGATGAAATATTACTTATGAAGCATCTATAAATACCTCTGCAATTTTACTTTTGGAGACAAACTTCAGTTATTTAATTAAAAAAAATTAAAAGTTTTTTAATTTTTTTGTTGCATCATGCAATCAAACCCTTAAGTATGATACTTAAACTACGTGTATTGTCTAAGTTTTTATCCTGAAATGCCTAAGGGAGCAGATAAACTCTGATTTGTCCTACATCAGTTGGTGTCCAAACTAGAATGATCATATACTCAAAATCTCAAACATTAAACCCAACAGCCTGAAACCCATCTAAAACCAAAAGTAAATTTTAAAATCACAACAACAAAACTGAAAGCAGAAAACCGCAAACCACAACCTTAACTCAGTCTAACTAAAGCCATCCTGGACAATGGCCACTGTTATCGATACAACTGCCATCACGAGCATCAGAAGATCCCAATTTGTAACCCCCAAAATCCACACAGAGAACACCAATACAACATGCACCACTTGCTGCTGCAAGCTCTCCAACCATTGCTTCCAGCTGATGCAGACGGGTTATGCCTATAGGTTGGAAACTATGATTCTTTTAAGTGTAAAATTACTATGCTATTTAGGACTATAACATTATAATTTTTGATAATTTTAGAATTTTATTCTTTGTAATATTTACTTTTCCTATTTGTATTAGAATTAATATTATAATTTTTTTAGTATTAGTATCCCCATTTTTTTAGAAGTAATATTTTTAAATTAGTTTTGGTATTTCCTTATCTAGTTATGAAAGAATTACAAAGGGCATTGTCAGGATCTAGGGATGGTAGGGATATTGTCTGAGAGACAAATTATATTTACCTTTTTGGGAATTTTAGATTTGCTACTGGTTAGGAGGATTGTTTTAATTAGTGAAGTTAGTCTTTAATTAGTTTATCTAAATTGCTTTAACTGGCTTGAATATCAACTATATAAGATGAAACTTGGTCATTTCTTACCAATCAATCGACATCACTGAAAAATATCGTCTCTCTACAGAGTCTCTTTCCCTCTATGTACTTTACTCTTTTTCCCTAATTCCCATCGGCTTCTACCCCTTTCTTTCCTCATTCTTCTCTCTTTCTTTGTCCTCTGCCTCTCTTCTCTTCTATTTTCTTCTTCTGGAATCTCACAACCCAAAGAAGGAGAAGTATATATGAACTTCAAACCCATAAAGCAAGATCGCAACTACCAGCCATAAGCTTGGAAAACCATCAAAAGATAATTTTTTAAAGAATTTACCAAAACTTCTTAGACTGTGTTTTAATAATTTCTCAAGAATAAGCTCATAGAAGCTTATCTCACAAAGTCTGAGATATCATTAACTGTACCAAAAACAGCACAATGAAGAACCATCATTCAGCAGCATATAAAACTACATCAAGCATATAAAATTGCCTGTATATCACTGCCCGTTGCAAGAGTTGTGGCAGTGTCATAATATGACATTCGCAACATGTAGTCTACAAGAATCCGCTTCAATCTTGTGTCACTCCATTCTGACAAATTTTCTGCATCTGCTGATTCCAAGTGATCAAGCCGAGCCCGACACCTCTGTGCTTGCAAGTTCTCCAAACGGCTTCCCTCTTCCAACTGGAAGACATAAATAACTTTATGTTAATATATGCCAAACCACGAGATAAGGTCAAAATTAGTGATCATCTCCCAGTCTCCTCATAGGAGAGGCTTAAATTAAGGCTTGGCTAGTTGAATGTCCCCTTCCCAAAAACAAAAAAAAAAAAAGACAAAGAAAAAGAGAATCCTTCATCGTTTTCCGTAAATGTATAAATAGTTAATCAGATTGATCATTTTTAACAATAACTGAACCCTGGTGGGGAAATTCCATTACACGTAAAACCTGAAATTCTTAACCAACTTATTGTAGCCAATCAACCAAAGTAATCAATCAAGACGATAACTTCAGTAAGATCATATTAAGTTATAACAGTTATCTACCAAATAAAATGGAAAATTCTCCGGCCAAGATCCCTCAAGAATGACTAATTTTAATCGATAAAGCTATATCAATCACTAAACAATCAAAAATGTCTTGCAACGAGAGACAATTCCATCCATTGAACAACTCACCAGTAGAACCATGCCTTGAGTATGTATTTGAGATTCTAACAGTTTCTATTTTTTATACTGATTAACTATCAAGAAATCCCTATACTACCATGCAAAAACATCTTAATCACTACTGAAGCATGAGCAATCAAAGACAGTGAACTGACTTGAAAATACTTGAAAATCAAAGAAAAGAAATCTAAAGTAGATTCATGAACTTCAATTGTGGTTGCCCACTGAAATCATTATCACCGTAAAGATCTTCCTGTCTAACTACTAAACCACTAATCCAAAAAACTGAACTGGAACCATAAAAGTCTTCTTTTTTTTTTTTTTTCTTGATCTTGAATTCGAATCATACAAGTTAAAAAGCATTAATCACAGAATTGTTTTCCTAACAAGATCCATCACAATTAACTTCTGAAAATCTCGCTAATTTATATATAACCCTATTAACCGCGATCAAATTGACTGAGTACTAAACATAAAATGTACCCTTAAATAGAATTCACTGTATAATCCATCAAAACAAACACTTTACTTCAGAAATTAAGTTATAATCTAAAATTCAAAAAAAAAAAAGAAGTCTTGAATTGGATTCCTATATTTTCTTTTCGTTTCTTTGTAAACTCGGCGTGCATGTCTCTCGACATTTACTTCAGTACCTTTCTTTTGAGACCTTGCAAACGAGAGACGAGATTAGTGAGGTGCGAAACGGCGTCGTCCTTGGATAACTCTGATTCGACGACATCAGAGACGCCAGAAATTACAGAGGATACCTCTTTCTCGACGGCTCGGTGGTTAGCCCGGATAGTCTTCTTGTAGTGCTCGAAGGGGACACGAAGGAGCTGGTGCTCCAGCTTCAACGACTCCGTTAGTTGGCTGAGTTTCGACGAATGAATCGTCGTCGTCGCGGTAGTTGTAGGTACCGGAGTTTCCACAACGGCGTTGGCCGTTCCGTTGGGGAGAGAATCGATTTCCATTGGGGAGAGAGAGTTAAGGGGGTGTAATCCGTAGGCGGAGGAAAAAATGAGTGAGAAATCAGATGAGACTACTGGATGTGAAATGGGAATGATCTGATTGCTCTGTTAAGATGAAACGACATCGTCTTGAGCAGAGAGAGAATTTTGTTCTTGATTTATTTTTGGTTTTTTATAAATGTAATGAAAGTTATTATAATTTATAAAAATCATTTAGCTCGATTAATCTAATATAAACATCTTCTTCACAATAAGATTATAAACATCTTATTTTATTTTATTTTATTTAAATATATTTTAAGTTAATAATTTTTAAATTTATTATTAAACTTTTTATAATTTAAAAATTATTATTTTATTTTAATGTCAAATAATTAATAATTAAAATATTCACGTAAAATATTTTTTTTTACAATAATATATTGTTTCTAAAATTATTCAATAAAAAATATATTTTATGATGAGTGAATATTTTTTGAAATTATCCAAATAAGATAAATTCTACTTTAAACAAACATGAAAATATAATCTTATAAATAAATCATATATCCATTGTGGTAATTATTTGTTCAACACAAACAACAAAATAAAAATTAACATTTGAGAGCTATAGTAAGTTATATTATAAAAAAATTATATTTCTGTCCTAACTAAATACTAAAACTAAATTTTCAATTATACTTTTATCATATATACTTCTTATAAAATAATTGAAAATTAAATTAAAAAAAAAAAACTAGTTCTTAATATAAAATTAAAAATGTGTCAACCCTTGAATTTTCTGGTTAATTAAAAACTAGTTCTTAATATAAAGTTAAGTTAACAAATTTACTTATCCAAATGTTGTTTTGTCATTGTTTTTCATACTATAACTCTCTCTCTCTCTCTCTCTCTCTCTCTCTCTCTCTCTCTCTCTCTCTTATTATTCTTGAAACAAATTGTAAAAAATGGATAATATTATTCTTTAAAATACTTTAATTGTGCATATTGGGCATGGAAATTTTAAATTTAATATTAGTAAAAAGCTACTGTAATAATTAAACATAATAAAAATTATATGATTAATTAATCATATAACATGTTATCAAATAAAAAGAACGATAATAATAACAGGTGCCCCAAACATTCAATTGTACTTATATTCTAAACCGAACAGACACCGCATTACTATATAATTGATCAAATACATGAATGAATCAATATCTCATAATACATAATCTAATACACACAGTATTAAACATTAAATACAATATGAATATATACAACACATACTCGACTTAATAGTACTAAAACTATGTAGTTGTGTTCTATATAAATATTAATATAAATGATATACATGGTTAGCACAAAGTTTACTAGTAGTAATTATCATAATGCAAGAAAAATATTTTGATCACTCAACAAATATGGATATGGGAGAATTATTGTAACGGCCCCAGAAATTTAAGTGAAGATGTATGTATTAAAAATTTTAAATGCGGAAGCGAAATAAAAATTATGATTAACATCCTTTACACAATAACCAAAAATGTATTCAGCATGTGAAAGAATAAGCTGATCAAAAGAAATACTCGAAATAAAAACTATAAATAGAACTATAAAGTCTTTAGGCGTATAACTCGCCGTCTTCCTGTGGAACGGGCTCGGGAACCACGTCTTCCTAATCTGAAATAGTTAAATAAGGAATGAGTTACACTAGCCCAGTAAAGACATCACATTATCTCACTGCCACAGAAGTAAAGGTTGGTAAAAAACAAAAACGACCAATGGAACATAATTTATGACAAACTCATTTATTAATGATAAAAACCTTTACTGTCCACTTACCTCGGTGAGATTCGTGAAAATAACATATGAAAACAATAACATTATAACCATCATAAAATCATATACACTTAGTAACATAGCACATGTCATACTTTTATACTTCAATAATCAGACAACAAATTTCCTCTTTTACCAGCCTACTAGTATCCATGGGGGTCCATAGGGGGTCTCCGCTACACGTGAACCATTAACATTAATAATCTGATTCCAGGGCCGTCCCCATACCTCGTCCGGTATGGGTGCCAAAACCATGAACCTCAATACCCCGTCCGGTATGAGGGTGAAACGGGTCGTCCCCATACCCCGTCCGGTATGAGCGCCAAAACACATAAGGTCTCCATACCCCGTCCGATATGAGAGACCACGTTCTCGGTAGGGTTCCCTATGGATCCGGTCCATCCACCATCTCCCAGGATATCTAGTCAGGCTGTCCACATTATCCACTTATCAATTCACATAACATTTTTTCCATTTTTTTTGTCTCAATCATCCAATCATACACAAACACGTAAACCAATAATGAACACCAAACAAAACAATACAACATCGGGTTCACAATAATTCAAACCATAATAAAAGAAATCATAATTCATGCATATGTAACCATAAAATAAACATATCAGATACATTTAAAACTGAAAAACAGATCAAACAACAACTGACCGAAAGTACATAATATTCGGGCTCCATTAATAACCTTAATTAATTATACATATGTATTAATTCATGAAATGCCGTTTTATTATTTATTGTGCTTTAATACCGTGATAGAAAATAGGGTGAGAAGTTCTTACTTGTTTCGGGGTCTGAAATCGACTCTACTATGCGCATATGGCTGCCTCTAGATTCCCTGAATTTTTTCTGGAAAACTGAAACGCACTACCAGTACCTGCACATGTCCCAAAAAACCCCAAATCAGACCCATGGCCCCTTTTCGGCCAATATTGAAATTCTGGCACGGCGACTCTGTCGTGCTCTGACGACGGCACCACCGCCTGAGGAGGCAATTCGCCTCGGGTTGGCCGTTTTCTTTCATTTTCAACCGAATTCGGCCAAACTTGCATTGGTTCCTGCAATAAAACAACCCTAGGGCCCTCGGTAGGCCAAAAAATTACAAAAAATCGAGACTTACTGGTGGTGGAACTCTCGGGTACGGCGGCTTCTTCGGCGCGAGTCGCGGTTTGATGTTTTGCTCCGGTCAACCTGTAGAGAAAATGACGGTGATCACAGTGGTGTAAAAATTACATCGAACGGGAACCGGAAAGGGACTCATCGGAGGCAAAAATTGAGGGAAGCTGCGGCGGCGCCGCTGGACTTCGACAGTATTTTCCGACCGATTAGCCGGTGGTTTGGCTCCGATTTGGCTATAGGCAGATTCAGTATCGAAAAACGAGCCAAGGAGAGAAAATTTACCTCGTTTGGTGGTCGTAAAACCCTCCAGTACGGCAGCGGGTGGCGGCGGCCGGCTCCTCCGGCGACTAGTTCTTCTTCTTCGGCGAGGGTACTGGCGGCTAGGGTTTGGGGTCGGGTGTGGGTGAGGTTATTTATAACATTCCTCTTTTAATCTCAGTCGTCCATCACGATTTAATCTGAGCCGTCCGATCGCGATTAAAATGAGAATAAATCTGGACCGTCCATCCCGATGCGATCTGGGCCGTCCGTGCGTGTGAGATCTGGGTCGTCCGTACGCATGAGATCTGGACTGTTCGATCGCGTGCACGCGGATCGCTCACGTGGCTCCGTCTCGCGTGGCCTCCCGCATCAGCTTCCTTGCCACGCGGCGTGTTCTAGTTGGCCGGGACTGCTGACTGGGCTGCTGACGTGGCACAACTTTCTTAAATTACGTTTTGACCCCTGATTTCTGATTTTCCTTTCAAAAACACCCCCATAATCCAAATTTTCACCCTTTTTTTTCCAAAATCAATTTCAATTAAATTTCAAAAATAATTTTACTATATTTTATCATTATTATTATTTTTATTTCTATTAAACTAAATTGAATTAAGTTAACCACATAATTATTACAAAATAAATTAACCATTAAAATTAAAAAAAAAAGATTCTAATACCCAAAAATAAAAAATTTATTTTTAGGGTGTTACAATTATGATGTAACATCCCAAACTCGAGATTTAGACTCGAAATAATAAAATTTAATATTTCAAATAATAATAAAAATTATAGAGTTTAATTTTAATTATTTTTTTGAGATATATAGATATTGAATAAATTTGAAAATAATTTTAGAAAGCATGACGTAACTGTAAATAAATAGAGTGTATTTAAAAGAAAAATTTGAAAACATGGGTCAAATTATAAAAAGGGGAACTACGTGTCACGTAAGACGACCACGTCAGCAGCACAGCGAGTTAGAATACATTATGTGGTCGACATGTTGGCAGAAGCTCCACGCAGGAGCCACACAGGCAATTTGCGTATTAGGGCGATCTAATGGCTCGTGTTCACTCTCGCGCGCACAAACTGTCTGGATTGATTCTCGAAATAGGCTTCGATCGAACGGCTCTTAACGCCCCACGCAAACCTTGATGGATGGCCTAGATCGATTTCTTAAACATGCATGATTAGATGGCCAGCGTACTTCTACATCCCCCAGAATGGACGACTGAGATCGATTGAAGAGAGATATTTAAAAATTTCTTTCATCAAAACCCTAACCTTAGCCGGCACCAAAAAATCGAAAAAGAATAAAAGAGGCGGCTGGAACGCTGAAAATACTTCGGTGGGCTAAAAATTCTTCCCGTTCTATCTATTTCTCTGCCCTTACCCGTTTAACTTGTTTTCCTTACAGAGGAACCGAGAACAATTACAAACTGCGATAAAGAACAGCGAAGCTTGGCTGAGCCACTGCACCGAAAGACATAATCTGCCAGTATGTAATGCCCAAATTAATTTTTATGTAATTTAAATTAATTTGCAAATATAATTTTCTAAATTTTTTAATTTTAATTTAGTGTAAAAATGAAAGAAATTTGAAGGATGATGAAATTGAAAACAATTTTGGGGAAATGGGTGAAAATTTGTGTTTTAGAATATTTTTAAAAGAAAAATTAAAAACTGGAGTCAAAATATAATTTAAAAAAGTTGTGTCATGTAGGATGCCCGGTCAGCATATCTGATAAACCAAAACGCGCTTCGTGGTAATGGATGCTGACACAGTGCCATGCGGGAGGTCTTGCAGCCGATTAGTATGCACACGATCAGACGGCCTAGATCCACTCCTGCACGCACGGATGGCCCAGATGCGTGCACTCCCCAGACGCGATCAGACGGTACATTTTAAATGTGATCAACGGTCCAGATTTAAAGGAATGGGTATAAATAACCCTTTTCACACAAAATCCTAACCCGAGCCGCCAGACACCCTTGCCGGAGAAGAAGACCCAGCCACCAAGAAGGAGAGCCATCGCCGCCCGGTGTCACGCCAATCCACTTTTGACCGCTAAAAAAGGTAAAAAATTTCCTCATTTACTCGAAATTCAATTTTAAACACCCTCATGGTTAAATCGGAGCCAAAAAAGTCGGTGGATTGACCAAAAACCGCAGGCAAAGTTCAGTAGCACTACCGTAGAAAATTTTAAAACATCACCTCCGACAAGGCTCTTTCCGATTCCCGTTATGCAAAATTGTTTCACTGTTGTAATCACCGTTTTCTTCTCTATAGATTGACCGAAGCAAAACACCCAACTGCAAAAAGTGAGCCGGTGGAGCTGCCGCCGGTGAGTTTCAATTTTTCATTTTTTTGGGCTAACTGAGTCCCCTTAATGTATTTTTTTTACAGGAATTGATGCGAAACCGGCCAAATTTGGCCGAAAATAACCAACCTGAGGCGGACCGGTAGAGCCGTCGTGATAGATTTTTAGAATTGGCCAAAAAGGGTCCTAACGTTGTTTTTAGGTTTTTTGGGATATTTTTAGGTACTTGTAGTGCGTTTTAATCTCCGAAGAAAAATTTAAGGAATTTGGGGACCGCCGGTAGGCGCAATCAATAA
The DNA here is from genome assembly GCF_000150535.2 of Carica papaya. The sequence goes on along the minus strand of NW_019014691.1, from coordinate 4,124,096 downwards.
GTTTTATTTTTCGGATATCGAATTGAGTAAGAATCACTCACCTTATTCTCTGTTATGGAACTAAAGTCAAATTAATAATAATACGGTGTTTTGTACAATTTAAAAAATATCCATAATTAATTACAGGTTACTAATGGAGCTAGAACAAAAAATTATCTACTGTTATTTCTGTTGATTGTTTTTACGATTTGAATGTATGATACTATCTGATTGATCGATTTCATAACTTTGAATACATGTATTGGTTGTTTTATGTATTTACGATTGAATTGGAAAATAATAGAGATTAAAGAAAAACGAAAAATTGCGTGATTAAGTGAATGGATGAAACGACAGTCTTACTGGATATCTTGGGAGATGGTGGACGGAACGAGTACATAAAAAATCCTACCATAAACGTTGTCTCATACCGGACAAAATATCGAAATTTGGTAATTTGGCGCTCATATTGGACGGAGTATGGGGATAGTCCTTTTCACCTTCATACCGGACATAGTATTGAGGTTTGGTAGTTTGGCACTCATACCAGACGGGGTATGTGGACGGCCGTTAATTTGAAATATTAAAGGAAGTGGTTCACACGTTGTGGGGACATCCCTATGAACGCCCATGGATACCAGTAGGCTGATAAAATGATAAAATTATTATTCAAATCGATTATGTATGAAATCATGATCTGAGTTATGTTATTGTCTCAGTAGGTTGTTTTGTAAATCTCACTATGGTAAGTAAATGGCAAAATATTTTGTTTATGATAAATAAATTTGTTTAATTAAAAATTCAATTAGTTATTTTTTATTTTTCTACCAACCTTCATTTCTGTGTAAGTGAGTAGCGTGATATTCTTACTGGGCTAGTGTAGTTCATTCATTGATTAACCATTTTAGATCAAGAGGATCAAGATTCAGAACCCGATCTACAAGAGAGTTGTGAGTAGGACACCGGCTTTATTTATTTTCCATTTATTTCCTTAATTTTTTGTATTTGCTTCAAAATGTTAATTTTCGTAACACTATTTGATACTTTAAGTTATTATGTAAAGAATGTAAACCTAGCTAATTTTTTCACTTATGCACTTAATTTATGATTTATTTCCTTTAAAATTTCAGGGTCGTTATGTAACACCCAAATAAAAATAAAAAATTTTATTTTATTTATTTTCATTTTTATTTATTTGTTTGATTTTTATTTAATTTAATTTAATAAAAATAAAAATAATAATAGTGATAAAATTAGGTAAAAA
>NW_019014691.1:4101777-4114097 GCF_000150535.2 Carica papaya | reverse complement strand
TCAATGGCCAGTAATTCAAGCAAACAAATCTCTTGGAAGATCAAAGTCAGCTTGAATCAGGGCCAATGAGCTTGCACGACTCAGGACCTCATGGAACATATATTGGAATATATGATGGTCATGGAGGTCCAGAAACTGCCCGTTTTGTAAATGATCGCCTCTTCAGTAATATCAAGAGTATGTCTTCTTCTTAATGCACATGTATTCATTGTTTCAGCTTACAATTTGATGATTATTATATCTTTTGGTTTTTATTCATTGTTCAAATATGATTATCTTGGAGTTATTGTCTATGTGATGTCAAATAAATTTCCTATCCTAGGTATGCATGCCCATGATTCTATAAGCACATTGATTTTTGTGCCTTTTTGATTTCTACATCCAGAAGCTATAGAGTCTTGTGATATAATTGCATGTATCATATGCATGCTGCAGGATAAAATGGGAACTGAAGATAATTTAAAACTATCTTTCTTTTGAAGAACCTGGTTCTACACCTGCCTTTCTAGCACCTTTTGAGGACCCCGAAATAATTAATTTTGTGTGTTGTTTCTTTCATGTCAATCTCTTGAACTGAAACAGATGATGTTTTGTAAATTTGGAGCCTTATAATTTAATATGTGGTTCATAAATGACATTGTTTTCTATTGCAGTCTTCTTTTCCGTTAGTTTTTGTTCAGGATATGCCACAGGGAACAGGTTAGGCGACCCAAGATTTACATAGATTGAGATGGTTGGAAAAAGGGCGAAGATTGTAGGGTAAAAGAAACCTCTATCATTTCGTAATCTACCTTAACTGTCTTGGGTTCAAGGGTTCAAGGGTTAGTTGAGTTGAGACTTGTCATTAAGAGGCAGGGAACTGTAAGGAGTGAATTTGCACGTTATATATCAATGCTTGCTACAGAAACAAAAGAGTGAGTATTTGAATGTGTTCTTGTTCTTCAAAGTAATATTGTTTGAACAAAGGACTGGGATTTTTTCTCTGTTTTTCATTGTAGACATAGTTTGGTAAGTAAAGTAAAGATTTGTCTTGTCTCTCTTCGTAGAGAGTTATACTTTTTGTGTGTTCTTGGTATTGATGGTAAAGACTTTGAAAAAAAAAACAATATAAACATCTGTTCAACAAAAGAAAGGGGGAAAAACACTAAAAAAAGTGGTTCCAGAAACAGGATTGGTTTTTGAGAGCTGCTTTCAAATATTTTTTTCTTAAAATAGTAATCAAATTCTTTGTCAATGTGACAACAAATGTTTCTTTAAAGGGAAAACCAACTTGATTTTGCGGAAGAAAAAGTGTGTAGGGAAAGAGAAAAACATGGCCATTCTTTGAATAACATGGAATGCTTGTAACTAGATCTATCTGAAATGGCAATGATATTATGTTACATAAGCTCTTTAGTGTTTTTGCATTTTGAGAATTTGATGCTATGCTCATAGTTGCATGTATATTTTCACTTTCCATGAGCTTGAGAAGTGTGCAAGTATGTTTTATGCAACAAAATAGTGGTGAATGCAAGTTTTCAAATGGCAAGTCAGCGAAATTTTTATCTTTTGGATGCCAACAGTTGAAAGCCTCCCTCTACACATCTATTTACTTTTTTCCATACTGTTTCTGGTGCCGATTTTAGATGGTTCATTGATTTTATAGATATTCATGATGCAGAGTTTACATCAGAAAATCATGGGATGTCTGGTGATGTTATTAACAAAGGTTTTTTAGCCACAGAAGAGGAATTTCTCACGCTTGTGCGGAAACAGTGGCAAACCAAAGCCCAAATTGCTTCTGTTGGATCATGTTGTTTGGTAGGAATTATTTGTAGTGGACTACTATACATTGCGAATGCAGGAGATTCTCGAGTGGTCTTAGGAAGATTGGAAAAAGCCTTTAAAGAGGTCAAAGCTGTTCAATTATCATATGAGCATAATGCGAGTGTTGAATCTGTGAGAGAGGAACTGCGCACATTGCATCCCGATGATCCACAGATTGTGGTTTTAAAACATAAAGTTTGGCGTGTTAAGGGTCTCATACAGGTGAGGTTTTGAGGGTTTCCGATGTATACTTGCTCATGTGCATGGTTTGCTTTCTTTTTTTTTTCCCTCTTCAACTTCATCTTTCTGATTTCTTTTTAATGTCGTTATAGCAGTGCTACATATAATAATCTGTTGGCATGCATCAAAACTTTTGATCCTAAATGCGCAACCTGGTTTAGAATATAACTCCTGTCATTAAGTATATCTCTCCATGTCAATAATTTTTAAATGTGAAAGTTAATTGAATGATTTAAACACGTACATCGATTGCATGCTATCCTGAAATCTAACCTAAACTTGCAGTTTCTTTGTTTTAATTTTACGCTCATCATATTGCTTTTTTATAATCAACGCTTTAATATTTCTTTATTTATGTAAAGGAACTGATCCATACCCATTACGACACCCTACTTACAGGTTCACCACCTAATCTGTTCAGGCACTTGGTTATCTAATGATTGCTTGTTATATGTATGATTGATAGTTTTTGTACATGGCCTGCGCCTCCCTGGTGCTTTGTTAATATGTTCATACTTTTTATTTCAAAAAAAAAAAATGATTGATAGTTTTCACATTGGTGCGTGCAATATGCTTCTTGCCAAATATTGTATATGCACTTAAAAGTTATAACTGAATTCTGATGTTCTCACTCATGTTCTACAAGGCTATTGGATTCTGATTTTGCATGCAAGTTTTACAAGAATGTAAGGAAGAGCGTACATTGTTTCAAAAGGATGTAGAAGTAGAAGTCATGTGCACGCCATGATAAGTTTCAGAGTTATTGTCTGCTTTGCTAACAATACTTGTTCCAAAATACAGTGATCCTATGAAAAATATTTGCATTGACAAAGGAGATATGTTATTTCACAGGTTTCAAGATCCATTGGAGATGCATATCTAAAGATGGCAGAATTCAATAAAGAGCCTCTGTTGCCTAAGTTTAGACTTCCAGAACCTTTCAGTAAACCAATCCTTAAAGCTGAACCAACAGTATCAGTGCATAAGATTCAACCTGAAGATCATTTTCTAATATTTGCATCAGATGGCCTATGGGAGCACTTAAGCAATCAGGAGGCTGTTGATATAGTCAACACCTGTCCACGTAACGTAGGAGTCCTACTTGCTGCTCATCTTTATAATGAGGCTGTTTTATTTATTGTTATTTTAGTAGGAATATAATTTACTTGGTGAAAGATCAACTAATGATGCTACAGAAAATAAAACACAATTTTCCTGTGAATAGTTTATTGAGCACTGAGTTATAGCCATTTTTTTTCCAACTTTCTGAACAAGCTAGAGTTACAAAATCTGTTGTTATCGTGTTTACTGGAAACAAGTTCTGATAGGAGTTGTTAAATGCTTTAATAATCCCAAGTTTGTGCAGGGTATTGCAAGGAGACTTGTCAAAGCAGCCCTTCGTGAGGCAGCAAAAAAACGAGAAATGAGATATTCAGACTTGAAGAAGATTGATCGTGGGGTGAGAAGACATTTTCATGATGACATAACAGTTATAGTTGTGTTCCTGGATTTACATCTAATCAGTCGCAGCTCTTCGCGTGGCCCTCTTCTGTCTGTCAAAGGTTTCACTGGAAATGCCAATCCATAGTTCAAGAGGTTCTATGTGTCTGTTTACTTAATCCATACTTTCTTCATTTGTATTAAGAAACATTTTTTTCCCATTTTTTTTCTTAAAAAAAGCAGAGATTAAAAAAATCGAAGTTAATGTATAGCTATGATTCTTGGAAAACTTATTTCCATTTAGGCGGAAAGCCATAAAAGATTTCTCCATAGACAGTAGAGTAATTTGTCTACAGAGGTTAGTTCCTCAGAAAACATGATAGAAATTTTCCGGTTTCTGCCTTGTGATTTGTTTTTTTCCCGAGAAAAGGAAAGTGTAGGAGCTATTAGTGTGACAACTTATCCTAGGCATTACTATTGAAGTACACGCTGTTTTATTGTAAAATATTATGTTAGAGCCCCCAGAAATACTTCTTTACTGTAAAATATTCAGTTTGAGGCGTAGTGGTTGCTCTTCCGAGTAAAACTTGTCACTACATCTCTAATGAACTGCGAGCAATCTTGTTTAGCTATGAACCGTGACCTCTAGGGTTTCACGTGGTTTACTTCTCTAGTTCATCCTAATCTCCTTTCAGCACAACAGTGGGTGTGTGTGTGTGTGTGTGCATGGGCATGTGTAAATATCAGTACGGGTTAGGGAGGGCTGCTGAAGTAGAGCGAACACACAGATTCTCCTCAAGGTGGCTAAACCTTCTCTTGAGTATTTCCTGGTTAACTAACTTCCTTGGAGTAGTAGATGTTCATTTGTGGCCGATATCTGCTGTCCATTTGGTGTTTGTGAATTTTTTTTTTTTTTTTGAAGAAATGTTTGGCTGCGTTAGAATCACCTTCACATTTGATGCCTGTAGATACAGAAGCTCCGATAATGAAAATCTGAAGGTTTTGTTTTTGTTTTTTTCCATCTCTCTTTAACAAAATCATGTTCCTGTTTGCTGGATTTGATTTGCCGAAATGTCTTACAAATATTGTTTGCAAATTTGAGACAGTAATATAAATAAATAATTTGTAGTCATTAATTGAACTGCTTAATTTCTTTCATATTCCCATGAATTTTACATAACAAATCGGTTATTATAATAATATATTAATAAATGAAATTATTAATTTTATTAAATTAAATATTATAATTTTTAAATTAAATATAAAAATTTTAATAAGCAAACTACTATTTTATTTTGTTAGTACTCATCCTAAAAATATGTAATTAACCGGGCACAGTAATTAATCAAAACACTGAACGTGGACTTTTAAAAAGTCTTAATTGTTATAATTCTATTCTCCTAATGAAAGAGCAAAAATTTTCCCAAAATCATGGAACACGTGGCAGATCATGATCCATTCAGTCGCAGTTACAGTTGATCAAAATGACAACGAAGCTCAAGAAATTGCTAGTTTAACAGTCAATTTAGCCAAACGCGAAGGAGAAAAAGGAGTGGGGAAGGTTCAAAATGGAAGCTCTGAAAATTAGCTATGGTGTTACCAACGTGTCACTGCTGGCGTCTTCCAGAGATACTTCAATTTCTCTGTTTCCTTTTCTCTCCAAGAAAATTGGTTGTGTTTGTACTGTAAGATTCCCGAGAAATGGCAAATTCCTTCTTCGTGATAATAGGGTTACGTTACACGCACAATTCTTACGGTCCACAGTTAGCAGATATAAAGGAGCTACACGTGTATCAGCTACTTTGGAAACGGTGTATGTGGTAGCTTTTTCTGTTTGGTTGCTGGGGATTATGAAATAACCTGGGGACGGGAAAAACAAGTTCTTTTTATTGTTTATTGATTCCTGATTTTCTGGGATATAAAAACAACTTTACTGGAGGGTGTTTGGTGTTTTTGATTCAGTGAGTTGAGAGTTTCGAGTTTACAATTTTTTCCTTCGCTAAAATGGAAAGTGGAATGTAGTTAATTTCGAAATTTCGGTGTCATTGTTCACTTTATCGATTTTCATGGAAATCCAACAAAGAATTGCGAAGATTGTGGGTAGGTTTTTAAAATCTTCTTCTCTGTATGCAGAAGCGCGGGAGAAATTTTACCACCACCTCTTGATTCATCTTCAGATCCTCCTCCACTCTTTGATGGAACAACAAGGTTGGAATTTTGATTTAATTTGCTCCTTTTTTTTTCTTTTTTGTTTACAATCACATCAAAATATAAAAGGATTAACTGCATATGATTGATCCGACGTCCATATTTTTCGTCTGTGTTTGTGTTTTATTTGAATTTCGACATATATTAAGTGCTTTCATTTTTGGTGTTTTAAAGGTTGTATATATCATATACGTGTCCCTACGCACAGCGTGTGTGGATTACTCGTAACTGTAAGGTTGTTTCAGCTTCTCTTCATGATTTGATGGCGTTATTGTTTCTGATTTTATGTCTCCCCTCTCTTTTTTTCAGTTAATTTGATTGCTTGCTTGCTGAGAAAAAACAAGGAAAGCTTATGAGAAGGGGGGTTGCACATGTATTCTTTCAACTCTGCTTGTCTGGTTTAGCAGTAGGCATAGGAGATGTTTTTCCTTCTTGATTCTTTAGGTGATTTGTGGAGATCCTGCCATTCATTCTTAAGTAGCCAAGAAGAAATGATTTTCTTTCTTGGATCTTTGGTGTGGAAATTTAAATAACAAAAGTTCCTTTTTCCTATTAGATTAACCTGAAGTTAGGAGAATTGATAATCTAATGAATAATTTGGTCTATATTTGAAGTAACTAGATTTTGTTTTAGAATTCATTTAGAAATTCATGGTTTGTTTCAATTATATGAGGGTGAAATTCCTTCCAAAATGATAAATTTTGACATTTAGAAAGTTGTAAGAAGATCGAGACAATGCACCCTGAAACTTCTACCAGTATTTGAAATGCACTTTTTCAATTTCACTTCAAATTCCTGAGGATGGTATATTTCATTGTTTTGAAAAGTATTTCTATCCTCCCCACTCAAAATAAGTGTAGATTTCTAAATAAGTTTACAAAGAAAGTTCATTTTTCCAAACATAGCCTTTAAGTGGAATGAAAACATGAGATTATGGGTTCAAAATGTCTTAACTAACCCCTCTGGTTGTCCACATGTTTGTTGCCCATAATTTGGCTTTCATTCATGCAAGGCATGCCTGTGCTCATGTGCTAAGTTTAGTATCTTGCTTTTACACAATAGAATGGGAGAATATATTGCAAATGAGGGGGTCATTTACTATTTGGTTAGTAGAATGATTTTATATTAAAAAAAAACTTTTAAAACAACTGTTAAGAAAATCGTCTGACATTTGGTTGATGAAGGTTTATGATTCATTCTTAACCAATAAAAATTTGTTATGCGCATTATCTCATATCTAAACTGGTGTGGTTAAAGCTTGAGGCATTTTCAATATTTTCAAACAAGCTCATCTTTTTCTTTTTCTTTTTCTTTTTTTCTTTTCTACAATGTTGTGGATGAGCAGGGTTTAGAGGATAAGATAAGATTAGTTCCAATTGATCTGCAAAACAGGCCTGCTTGGTATAAGGAGAATGTGAACCCAGCTAACAAGGTAATCTGACTTGGTACTTCAAATTTCTGGGCAATACATGCTATTTTGTGCTGTTTGATGCATTTCACAGAATTAACTAGCGAATGGGACAGATTATTCTAATGTTACATAACTAACTTTATATGATACATCTCTTAGTGAAAGATAAGATGAAATAGAGTTATTATGAAATAAAAAGCATGAGACAGTATGGAGATCTTAAAAAACACAATTAAAGTTTACTTTCATGGAATCAGAGAACCGAATTTGCAAATGCTTTTATCTGTTTAACTTCGTTGAGATGCCCAAACAATTAGAGAATTAAATGGACAGTTAATTTTTTTCAATGTAAAATATATATGGAATAATAAAATTGATCATTTTTAATTGACTTAAACCTTTGAAATATCTTGTCACTCAACCTAATTAAAGGTCATGAATTTCAACCTCGATAGCTTTTCTATATTACTCGTCATTTTTACAGCCCCAATAATTCGGCCTTTCCAGTAACCTTAACCTTTTAGGAGTTGATAACTTTGGAAGTCATTCATCCTTTGGAAATCATTCATCCTTGGATGATGAACAAAGAAATACAATGTTTAGTTATGTTTTCAGTGCTATTTCCTTCTTTTCACATTTTTATGTCCACTGTATGCAGGTGCCAGCCTTGGAACACAATAATGAAGTCAAGGGGGAGAGTCTTGACTTGATTAGATATGTTGATAGTCACTTTGAAGGGCCTTCACTTTTCCCTGATGTAAGATCTGGAAACTGATATACTGTTCGGCAGCTCAAGTAATTTTATCTGTCATACATAGACAAAATAAGTTAGTAAATAAATATTCCTCTGAATGGTAGGATCCTGTCAAGAAAGAATTTGCGGAAGAGCTGTTTTCATATACTGACACCTTTAATAAAGCTGTGGTTTCTTCGCTTAATGGAAAGATAAATGGAGCGAGTGAGTTGCTAGTTCTGTTTTGCTTTTTGTTTTCTGTTCGATTTAATCTGCAAATGTTAATATGTACTAATAGAGGTAAACTGAATCAGGTGATGCATTTGATCACATTGAAAAAGCTCTTTCCAAATTTGACGATGGGCCATTTCTTCTTGGTCAGTTCAGTCTGGTATGTGGAAATTTAGATTGTTATGACAAATTGCAACAAGTTGTTTCTTTCTCATCTTCTATTTGAAATTTTTTCTTTTTACTGCCGGAGATTATGGAAAATTTGTGTTGTGTTGTCATCTACAGGTGGATATAGCTTTTGCTCCATTCATTGAAAGATTTGAGCCTGTACTCCTGGATGTGAAGAACTATGACATTACCTCTGGCAGGCCTAAACTGACCGCTTGGATTGAGGTATAAATAAGAAAACTCTTCTATTTTTAGCGCTTATTTTGTTACGCATTCATCCAGTATACCTTTCGGCACATATGATGCCCTGCCTTGGTAAATTATTTTCAATTTATCTGCTAGTCACTGATTACAACTTGAAGGGTTAAGAGTTAGATTGGATATCTTACAAGCACATCATTGGAGTTTCTAATCTAGTAAGGATTTTATTTTTCTTTAGAACCATGCTAATGCAGTTTTCGGTCTGAGGTAGGTCTCAGCTGAGTGGCGTAGTTGAGTTCTTGAGTAATGATTTGTCTGTCTGGCAAGATTGCATAATCACGGAGTGATTTTATATATTTGTTTATTGCTTCGTGTAATGTTCTAATACTTGTGGGCAGGAAATGAACAAAATTGAGGCCTACAAACGCACACGTCATGATCCAAAAGAGCATGTTGAGAGGTACAGGAGACGGTTCTTGGGAAACTAGAAATTCACATCCCATGAAGTTCTCAGCTGGTTTTTAGAACTGCTGAAATGGCAGAGTCGAATTTTTTTTTTCCAACCTGCGCTCTTCAATAGGCTCTGCTCTGAATTCTGATTTTTCACTTTTATTCTCAACCAGAAGCTGAAGTCTGTAACTTACAACACTGTCACATCTCATCTCCGAGAATAATGTCTTGCATGTGTTCTTGTGTTTGCTCCTTGTAATTTGACGCTCTTCAACATAAATATCAGCAGTAGTCCACCAGATTTGACCAGCTTTGGCTGCATGATTTATATTTTTACTGATAGATGTTTACTTTGGATGTCAGAAATGCATAGTTTTAATTTGCTGTCTTGTTTGATTTAAGGGAATTAGGGAGCAAACTAACTATTATTTTATTGTGCAAAGAGAAATGGTTGGCTCTAGCTTAGAATCCACAGGCAAGTAAGCAGTGGCAAAGATCAGTCTCCCAGAAGTATGAAAACCCTAAAATTACTGGTATACTCAAAAACTATTCTTGCTCAAATTTAATTTTTTTTATACTAATAAATAAAAGAGGACATAGCGGCAGCATGAAATCATACAACTTATACTGAATATGAATGAAACTGCCGGTAACATTACGGCTGGTCACAAATCTACTACATTGGTGTTTAAATGGCTAAGCCTTTTAAAAACGATAAAAATACTTGGATTCCAAGAATAAGTTAAACTAAATGGCAAGAAAACCATAAATATGGCATATAATGAATTTCGGTTAGCCTCTCCAATCATCTGAGTGGGTGATTCAGCAAGCTCCAAATCTGTCCTTAATCTGACAGCTGCTACTAGTTCCGAGTAATAGTGAAGGTTTGGGGGGACAATTTTTGTTTGAACATTGTAAATCAAATCAATTCAAAGAATCAGTTTTCCTCAGCTAAACCAATTCAACTGAAATGAACTTCAATCTGCAGAATTAATCTGCTTGTCTGAAAATGTCTCCTCCAGTGCGTAACAATATATGCAGAAACACCATTCCTCCACCAAAATAAATCCACAGGTGTAAATGCAAGTGCATACGACCAAATAACAACGCTATACTCATCAATGAGCAGCAACAGGCCTAGCATGCTATTTCATCAGTACTTTCCATATCTTCCCCATATAAACAGCCAAAGACCATAAGGAAAGCCCTGCTGATGTATAAAGCAAAATAACACCAGAAGCTACAACAATTCCTGGCGCTCCAAGACTGCAAAAAAGTGAAGAATAAATGGGAAGAAAGAAGAAGGGAATCAATTAGAAGCTTTAAACAAAACTACATAGTGTTCTATTCTATGCCACTTAAGATTGTGGGCCATAGTGTCGGTAGTGCTTTGGAATGGACTGGGTCTCAAGACTCTGTCAGCAAAGAAGTTACTATCTCACAAGGATTATGTTAAGTATTAACAAGTAAATCTTTAAGTTACCAAGCAAAAGAAGTTATCAAACCATCATATTATTGGTCTGTGGACCAGATGGTTCCCCAATCCTTATCCTTACAGTATAACAGGGAAGAGAATGAACCTGCTGTCTCGGGTGGCAAGAAGGATGGTTAGTGCCATCATCTGTGTAGCAGTTTTCCATTTCCCCAAGTTATTCACTGCAACAGCCTGACAATAAATACCACTTTTGTGATGTCATTACAATTATAGTCAATCATTCATTCAGGAAAAGTAAAAAGAATAGGTAAAAGACAAAAGGAGCAAGATGATAAATTGGAAAGAAGATGACAAACCTCTAAAAGCTTAGCATTCTGAGAAGCAGCCCATTCTCTAACAGCAGACATGGTTATCTAATATAAGTTGTGAATTAAAATCCAAAAGATCAACAATAAATTATACGCTCAGCAAGAGGCCAAGGGCAAGTAAAAGGAATAAATCTCATATGAGCCAAGAACTTGATGACACATGGACAAACACTTAGGCAGAGAGAGATACTAGAGAATTACATGCAACCTGAGAAATACTTATCAAGATGTCTTACCTCCCTGCCAATTATGGCAACTGCAGGCACAGTCAGTAGCCATGGCACTTGTCCAAACATAGCAACCTCCAGAGGTCTAGTGCACAATAAAACCAATGTTGTGGCCACCATAAGCTGCATCCACAAAATCAAGAACTCTTCACTATCCCTAAACTTAAGCAGAGAATAGATATTAATTTAATTGATCCAAATCAATTAATAAAGTTCTTTTGTACCTTATCTGCTACAGGATCCAAAAATGCACCAAAGGCAGAGCTTAATCTCATCTGAAATTCATTTTAGATTTAAGGTTTCATTTACAGAAATGAAAAAGACCGAAAACTCAAAAAGCATGTATTGAGTAATCGTATGAGTAAGAAAAATAAGAAAAGAAAAGGCATACTTTTCTGGCAATATACCCATCAAGCCAGTCTGTAACTGCCGCAGCAATAAAAATACCTGTTGTAGCAGTTCTCCCCCACCAATTATCAACGTAAAAGGCTAGAAATTCAAACAAGCGAGTTATCACATTAAAGGCCTTCCCACAAATTAACAATAGGTAACTGCTGCATTACGGGCAGTGTAGTAAGCACATGAACAAAACCAGTCTTATTTCACTGTCGCGGGAGAGACTGGCCTAGTCAGCAACTGACTGAGCAGACAGATTGTCCTAATCTAATCTGTTTATATTCAGTTTTACTTTAAATTTATGTCAGTTTTTTTTGTGAGTGTTACTGGTTTTTTTACACAAGAATTTACAGTTAGTTATCTGTCGGTTTTATGTCTGAAATGCACTTATTTTATAAGCCGTAAAAGGTTACTCTGATTTGAACAGGATTTTATGCTGAGAACAATTTTCTTAAGTTCTTTAGCTCTTTTAAATATTTCGAGATTATTGGGTCCTCTTTTAATGAGCCCATACAATTATTCAAAATTTAAAATATGAAAAGAAGGAAGAAAATCCAGAAAGTGTTCATCTTCTTTGGGTTCTGATTTTTATTGTCTATAACAAAATTCCAGAGTAGGGACCTTTACAATCAACTAATCAACATTACAACATATCTGTCATGGCAGAAATGCATAACCAAATAGAAGAAAGCAATATAGCCTCATAGCCAATCAAAGACGGAATTAAATTCAATTATCCATGAGAAAGCACCACTATAAAGCCCCAAAATTGAGCATTGCAAAAGAGTACTTCTGTTTCTAGCAGAGCAACAATGCACCATGAAGTTCATCACACCCAAAAGTCTTCCCTTTCCTAAAGGGAAGTTGAATTCTATTTCTATTTTGATTTTAATCACAATCTCAATCTCAAAGTTATAGTTCTTCATCACTAAAAGACGTCAAACAACCCAGTTCATCTACAATTCAGTTTGAATTATACTGTTATCTTGAGAAATGACAGCTAAAT
>NW_019014691.1:4035396-4045902 GCF_000150535.2 Carica papaya | reverse complement strand
TTATGCTCCATTGGTCTTTTTGTGTTTTCTACTCACCTTTACCTCCGTGACGGTGAGATAGTGTAATGTCTTTACTGGGCTGGTGTAGCTCATTCCTTATTTAACCATTTCAGATCAGGAAGACATTGTTCCCGAGCCTGTTCCGCAGGAAGATGGCGAAGGGGACGCCTGAAGACTTCGTAGTTATATTTATAGCTTTTATTTTCGAGTTTCTCTTTTAGTTAGTTTGTTCTTTTATACTTTGAGCACGTTTTTGGTTTTAGTGTAAGGGATGTTAATCAAAATTTTTATTACGCTTCCGCATTTGACTATTTTAATACACATATTTCATTTTAAAATTCCGGGGCCGTTACATTAGACGCATGTATTGCTCACTTACTTGACTACTGTTTGATTTTAGATTTGAGACATGATTACATTATCTATGCACGTTTATTTGTTTATGTGATTATGTTTGATTTGGTAATGAAGACTAAAGAAAAACAAGAAAGTGGTATGATTAAATAAACAAATGAAACGACAGCCTTACTAGATATCCTGGGAGATGGTAGACGGATCAGATATATAGGGAACCCTACCGTGAACGTTGTCTCATACCAGACGGGGGAGACTTGGTAATTTGACGCTCATACCGGACGGGATATTGAGGTTTAATGTCTTGGCGCTTATACTGGATGGGGTATGGGGACGACCCTATAATTGAGATTGTTAAGAAAAAAAGTTCACGTGTAGCAGAGACATCCCTATGAACTCCCATGGATACTAGTAGGCTGGTGAAAAGAGAAACAATTATGATTTGGTCTATTGTTAATGGATATGAATTTACGATATGTTCTACATTACTGATTGTTCATAAAATTATGATATGTATGATATTATTATCTCTATAGGTTATTTTCATAAATTTTACTATGGTAAGTGAACGGTAAATGATTTTATGATTGATAAATGAATTTGTTAAATTTAGTGCTCCATTAGTTGTTTTGATTTTATACCAACCTTTGCTTATGTGCCGGTTATATGGTGTAATATCCTTATTAGGCTAGTGTAGCTCATCATTTATTTAACCATTTCAGATCAAGAGAACCTAATTCCAGAGCTCGATCCGCAAGAAGATTGTGAGTAAATGCTACATATTTTCTATTTTCCATTTGTTTCTTTATTTCTCGTGTTTTTTTCAAAGCATTAATTATGTAATGCTGTTTAATACTTTTAAGTATTGTGTAGGGAATGTAAATTTTAACCTTTTATTTTGCTTATGCACTTAAATTATTATATATTTTTTCTTTTGGATTTTCGGGGTCATTACATCGTATTATTAAATGTTATGTTTTTTATATATTTAAAGTATTTCTTTATAACATATACAAATTAACTTTTATATTTCTAACATTTTCTAAATATGTCTAATGCATTTTTTTTTTATTTTAACAAAACATTTTAAGTAAATTTTTTAATAGTATTAAAAAGTGGTTTAAAAATTTTTGTTATATTTTTTAGAGATGTACAATTTTATTAGATAATAAATGACTCCAACATTAAATTTTGAATATTTTTCTTCTTTACAGGGAATGAAGAAATAATCATCATGATTAAGTCAATATAGTTACGAGAATATCAATCTTTTTAAATAAAAAATAAATATTTTTTTAATTTAAACTAAATAAGGTAAAAATATATTTAATTGTATATATTTTTAAAAGTGATATCAGTGAATTTTTTGTCTTAAAATATTGATGTTATTTTCCTTTATATTTAGAAAAAGAATATTAAATGGAATTTGGAGAAAATAGAAGTAAAGAAAATGAAAGTTCTTTGTTTGTTTATATAAGACATATAAAATTAAGAAAATAAAAAAATATAATAATTGTGAGTAATACTTATTTTTATTAATAAATAATAAGTTGAACAATTAAAAGTTAAAAGTAACAACTTTGACTCTGAAAGTTTTAAACTCTTTTTCTCCCATATGTTTGAATATTAAATTTTAATTTTAAGAAAGTGTTATAAATATTTCTATCTATGTCTATATATTCATTTATTATTGTAATTTAAGTGATGGAGGTTACATTTATCACATTCATTCCTTTGTAACTGATGATGATTTCATGAATCTTGATACAAAAAATATTTTGTTTTTATATGAAATTTGATACCAAAATATACATATAAAGAAGTTATCCTAATATGATACATATGAGATGACTCATAATTATGAGAGAATAAGTTATGCCAAGTATAATTACACATAATAATTTACATTTTTAGTAATATATACTAACTTATAAAATAGAAATTGCTTTGTCCATTATATGTATTTCATAAAGTTTGAAGAAGGTTCCTATTCTTTTCTTAACCTCGTTTAAGGATTCTTTTCTCAACTTCGATCTTTTTCGACAAAAACAAACCTAAAGTTTTTTATCTTTCTTCTTCAAATTTACTTATATAAGAGTTTAACTCATAATATGTAAATGTCCGAAACCTTAAGAAAAAGAATATATATTAAAATAGTAGAAGCAAATAATAGTTATAGTTTACATCATTTACACAGTAAATTAGGATGCCCAATAGAACTATAAAAATATCTTTAAAAGGAGTTAAAATAGCAGAAACAAAGATGAAACTAAAATCCTATGGGGTTAACCTCTATTGACAACTTTAATGGGGTCCGGGAGGTAACTTTTACTCGTAACCCTTCTGTTGTTCAGGATATGAATTTTGGTCTTTTTGATCTGAACTGGTTAAATAGGGGATGAACTACACTACCCAGTAAAAATATCACACTAATCACTGTTACGAAAAATCGAAGATTGGTAAAAATTATAAAACAACTAATGGAACTCTTAATTTTGGTAAATTTATTTAACATAAAACTGTTTATTCCATATTTATTATTACGAGTTTTCAAAATCGATATATAAAGAAAATAACTCAAATAGCATTATGATTTCATTTACAAGTGAGCAAAAATAACAACTTTTATTTTTACCTGCTTACTGATATCTGGGGATCTATAGGGATATCCCTATACGCATGAACCTACTATCCAAATTTGTCAATTAACTGACTGTCCTCATACCCCGTCCGGTAATGGGCATCAAACACCATCATCTCGATACCCCGTTCGGTTTGATGATGAACCATATCTTCCAAACTCTTTTAGTATGAGACTTCTCAGTCCCGTCCGACTGAGATAATATCCACAGTAGGGTTTTCTATGTATCGGGTCTGTCCACCTTTTTTCAGGGTACCCAGTAAACTTTTCATACATAGATTCACATCATTAACCAATTACCAGTTACATACCAATATTTTATATTTACAGATTAACCGTAAGTCATACAAATAGGCATACGTACATCAAGAAATATGATTGAGACATTTATTGCAAAATAATTCAATAAATGAGGGCTATGTAGTTAGGTAAACTAAATAATCGAAAAAATAATTTTAACTAACAATTTAATGCACACAATACAATAGTAAACATTTTAAGCAATACAGGAGAAAATAAACAGTAAACTAGGACAAATATACATTGACCGGTTCTGCCTCAACTAGTGACTTGTAATTATTTTAGGATTTTCTAATTTTCACAAAATACAGTATTATCGATTATTAAGCTTCAATTTAACGTAACAAAGAAAAGGGTGAAAGATTCTTACATCGAATCGGTGTCCAAAATACCGTACTTTCTACTGCGTCTCTTGGCGATCTTGTAGGTTTCCTGAATCTTTCTGCAAAAATTAAAACATCCGTCACATATCCTAGAAATATCCTAAAATGCCAAAATAGGGTTGAAATTTTTTTTCGGCCAATTTTAAAGTTCCAGCACGACGGTGTCGCCGTACTCCGGCGCTGGCTCCACTACCCATGACGGTGCCGAATCTGCTGCCACAATGGTGGTTCGCTTCGACCTAGTCAGTTTCGGCTGGTTTAGATCAATTTTGGTCGGTTTTACATATAAACCTGCGAAAAAATGAGTTAGGAGACCTCGATTGGCCAGAAAAGGCAAAAAATTGAAACTTTACCGGTGGAAGGTCTCTGGGTGCGGCGGATCTGCCGGTCCTCCTTTGCAGCTGAAGTTCTCCTTTAGTTGACCTGCACCAGAAAAGGACGGTGAACACGGTAGTCAAAAAATCACAAAACGAAAAACAGGAAAAGGATTATCGGAGAAGGTTTTCAGTTTTGGCTGTGGCAGCTCGACCAAGCTTTGTCAGCAGTTTTCTGGTTTACCCGTCAACCCTTTTGCTCTAATATGACCGTAGAAAGAGTCAGGATTGAATTCCGAGTGGGAAGAACAAAAATTTACCTTTCTCGGCAGTCGACAGTGGCTCTGGTGCAGCGGTGGCAGCGGCGTCTCTCCAACAACTGGTCTTCCCTCCGGCCTTCTTCTTCTTCTTCTCCGGCTGGGTGTCGGCTAGAGTTTTGGTTCCCTACAAAGAGGAGTTTAAATACTCTTCTCCATCCGATCCAGCTCGCTTGTTCGAGTCGATATGGAGCGAGGAAGACCGTTCGATGATTTTCTATTTAGGTTGATTGCATGGATGAATCTGGACCGTCCATCGGTATCAATCTCGTCCGTCCGATCGCATCTAAATATGGAGTGCATCTGAACCATTCATGCGCGCGTGATGCAATCTAGGCCGTCGGATCGCCCAAGCACGCGGATTGCACGCGTGGCCTCTTGCATGTTCTGGTTCGCCGTTCCACGTTGTCAAACTTTGTCTTTTTATGATTTTACTCCATATTTTTAAATTTTCTTTTAAAAATACTCTCCATATTCGCACTTTTGACTATTTTCAGAATTATTTTCAATTTCGTCCATAATTTATTTATTTTTTTAAACTTTAACAAAAGTAAATTAAAATAAATTTTAATTATTTATATATATTTTTTATAAATTAAAAAAAAAAATTATTTTGAACTAATTTTTCCAATCTAAATATTATATAATAAATTATTTTGTTAATACATTAATTATATTTATAAAATTTTTTATTTTATTAATGTTCGTATAATATCTCGTAAATATTTTATCATTGGATACATTTATTAATTTAAAAAATTAAAATTAAATATTAATTTAAATTTTAAGTTGAATTAAATTTCAATAAACTTGTTATGGTTAAAAATCATGCTTATTATAAAAAGAGTATTAATCACAAAGATACTCTAATTTTCTTTTATTATTAATTTTACTCTCGATATCTTTCAGGAAAAAAAAATTAATAATTTCGTTAAAAAAAAAAAATTAGTTTCTTTTTTTTTCGTGAAAGAAAAAATTATGTTCTCAATTTTGCCCTCTAATGGATTGTTCGGATACGTGATCAAAACTTCATAATTGAAAACCAGAACAACCAGAAACGGGCTACGCTTGAGATTTCCGAGTTTCGGGGAGCCGCTTCTGATGATCAGAGTAAGAAAACGGAGTGCTTTACGTTTCAGTTTTGCTCCGTCTTCAATTGGTTAGTCTGTTTTTATATTGCAACGGGCTTTGCTTGTCAGTTTATACTTATTAGTGAGATGGAAGAGCAGAAGGTACCGTACGTGCTCGGTGATTCGCGGAGCAGGGTGGAACGGCTCAGACATATGTTGCGGAATTGATTCAGGTTCTTTCCGTTACTTTTTGAGCACTTATTTTTCCGGGGCTTGAATTTGGTTCCACTTTACCGAAAATTTGCTTTTTAAATTTTACTTTCGAATGTGTCTTAGTTCAAGGTTGTTGATGATGAAATGCTGATGGATACAACTAAAGGCACAAAGACAAATGGAACTTTGTCTCGTTTAGGATCTAGAACCATATGCAGCAGATGGAATGCATCTGCAAATAAGTAGCTGTAACGATTGGGTATTTTTTATCCCACACATTCTTTCTTAGCGTTTTCAGTGTAAGCTTTGATATGGTTGTGATTTTCTGCAAATAAGTAGCTGTGATAATTGGGTCTTTTGCTAGGAGAAATTATTGGTGCTTTTTATGTTTTTATGATGAACTTTTAATTGTTAGGTTCTTAACACAAAGTGTTTTTCCATTGGTTCATTTGTGAAAATATGACACGGTTGTGACTTATTAGCAGAAATGGATTCTAATTTGTTCTCTTTCTTTGACATGCATATGCTGTGCTGTCCATTTGAGAATATCAGAGAAAACGATTTTTGCATGAATTTATTTATATGTTAGTTAAAGTTCATCAATTTACAGACTAGGTTTGGGGTTTTCAATAGTATTACTTGCTAGTTGAGATGCTTCATCGACAAATATAAATAAAATATTCAGAAGAAAAATTTTGCTTTTGGGATTTATGTTCTCTTTGCATAAAATATTTATCCTGTCAAACATAAAAATTATCTGGAGTTATTGTTTTCAGTTAGGCTGCACTTATGACAGGGAATTATTTTTAACTTGATTCATGGCTTGATGGAGATGAAAGAGAAACCACTGAAGGTGGATAGGTAGTGTTGTAGGGAAGGATTAAATTATTTATAGCTTACTTGATATTAAGAAGAACCAAGTTACCATAGTGATAGATGATGTATTACTTACGGAGGTGGCTTCTAATGGAGAACTTTTTGTGTGACCTCAGAGCACAACACCCTATGAATTTAATTGGACAACCTCAGCACTTTTATCAAATCATATGAGATTCTTCTTAGACAAAACTAAACTAAAAGAACAAGAAAAAAAGAGTGCTCCAGATCACCTATAGTCCAGGACTATACAAAAATTCTCTGTGAATTCAGACCATGTCTCAGACTTACTGCACTCTTGCCACAGTTTAACATCTGAATTTGTAAGATAGTGACTGAACTTTATAAGTACTTTCCTTGCATTTCACGCCTGTTAAAGTTATGCAACCGTTTTTGCGTTCTTACATAGCTCTTGTTTCAGGATTGTTCTTTATTTGTACTTAATCAAAAGGATAAATATTCAAGCATGAGGAGGCTTACATTCATGTTTCAGATGGTTACCTTGCAAACATTCTTATAAAGGCAGACCTCTTGGTGACAGGTTTGGCAAGTAATATTCATGGACAGGTATTCTTTAATCATTTCTGCTTGCAATGAGCATTCAATTTTGACAAACAAAATTTCTAAAAGGAATTAGCATGAATTATTGCTTAATGGTAGTTGGGGAGGCAAGTAACTTCTAAAATTCAATGGTATTTACAAATTAATCTACTTGCTTTCTCTGGCATTCGCCCTGTAACAGTTTTGTCATTTGTGCTAAGGTCAAAATAAGTAAAAAACTCTTATGTTATTTTAAAATATTTAAACAAGTCCTTTCACCTTTCCGTTCATATATACTTTGAACTTTTGAATTATATTTGAATATGCCTCTCAGTTGGCCGAACGTTAACACTTCAAACACCTTCTTATTTAGTAGTATATGGCATCTAATGTGGTCATTCTAAATAGCCATTTTTTGGGCTGAGATGACCATTTATTTGGCATATTCTGTACATGTGACATTGACATGACATACACATAATTATATATTTACATATTTAATAGATAACGTTTTAAATATTAGAGTAAATATCAAATTCAGTCTTTCAACTTTAGCTTATCTTACAATTTAGTTTTAATTTTTTATTACAATTTAGTCTCCGAACTTTTAGTTTTTGTTCGAAAAACAAACACTGTTTAGTCTTTAAATAAAAAAAAAAAATTAACTTGTTACTGCCTGATTGAGATGCCTTAGTTGAATGTTCTTCTCTTCCTTTTGCCTGAAAAACTAGGTCACATCTTTGTTCCCTCCATCTTATCAGATCTGTAATCCCTATCTCCATTTCCTTTTGACATACTGGAATCACCAATGATAAGCCTAATTTCCACAGATATTTACCTGATTGGGTGAATGCACTCTGCTCCTCTGCACTGCAGCAATTATGAGCTGGTTGAAGAAGATGATTTACGATGAAAGAGGATGATTTAAGGATTATTAGGGTTTTTTTAAAATTATTTTTATGATCCATAAATTTTTTAAATTTCAAACAAGCCATAAACTAATTTCATATTTTCCATTCCATTTTAAATAATTTAAGTTGGAAACAAGACAAGAAGTTTGGGGATTAAATTGTGACAGAAAAAATATTTAGAACTAAATTTGAGAACTAACTTGGATATTTTTCCTAAATGTTATATAAATTCTAACATGCACCTCTGTCCATTTGATTCATAAAGCTTTTGTTATCACCCACTAACCCATCGTGTTTTCAAGAAGCCACCATCCTTCCTCTTCCATCCACAGTGAAAGCTCAGTTCTTGACAGCCTCAAGGAGCTTGATAAATACTGAGAGACTAGAACCCAAAGTCTCTAATTATATCAGAAGGAGAGCAAGTGCATTTCTTTCTTCAAAAAATATGTTTGTTTCTTTCTTTCCCTGCAAAATAACAAGGAATGAGATTGAGAAGTTTCTTCCTTTGTTTACAAACTGCTACCCAAAGCCAATCAACTCGATAGGTATATCTTTAGAATTGTTTTTTGGTAAGATAATTTGATTTGTTGTGAGAAGTTAGTTTTTACATTCCTGAATATATATTTAATTTTTTTTCATCTTAATAAGAAAAAAAAAATTTATAAATGCTTAATGATACTAAAACGTGGTATTAAATTACAATATTTACGGATGTACAACTCTTGGTTGATTGAATACTGATTCGAATAATATGTCCCTACTTGAAGGAGCATCAAGCAAGGACTCGTACCCTCGCCCTCCAGCTTGGCGAGCGGGGAAGTAACCGTCATGACTAAGTGAACTTGGTTGTATAGAGATTTATCTTTTTTAATAATAAATGAAATGATTTATATTATATTCTTTGTTAATTTAGAATAGATAAGGGAAAAATATTAAATAAAGGATTTTTTTTTCTTATACTAGATGACACTGGAGTTCTCTGTTTTTGTTTTCATATCGCAGCTGTTTCTTTACTGAGTACATAAAAATCATTAATGCAATGGGAAAAAATAGAAAGAAAGAAATAAAGATATTTTCTGTTTTCTTTGGGTCAGGTGTATGTGAAAATAAGTAATTAGATATTGTCAGTTATAATCTTTATTAATAAAATAGTATATCAGGTAATTAGAAATAAGATAGATTTTTTTTTTTGGGTTAAAATGTTTAACTCTCCTTTTTTTTTTTTATTCTCATTTTTCTTTAACGTGTGAAGAATGGAAACGGTAAGCTTTTAAGAGACTTCTCTATGACCTGCATGTATATATATTATGAGGTGCCAGATGTGCCTACGTACTAATGTGATTGATGTGATATATCTTATATTAATGAGATTTGATCTAATGCTGAGCTAGGATTATGAGTATGTAAAAGTGATGCATTTGAGGGGCTGAGCTAGGACTGTATGTGTGTAAATATGGTGGATCTGATGAGAGGCTGAGTGCAATCATATGTTGATGTGATCAAAGTGATGGACTGATTTCTTACTGAGCTTGAAGCTTTTTTTTTTTTTTTAAATCCTGAAGTGGCATCTGTGGAAGGATTGATCTCCAACCTTTTCTATCTATCTTTAGAAGTAGGGCAAGGGAAAACCTACAAGAGGGGGACACCCGAAATTCACTGAAGGAAGAATATTACTTGATGGGAAAGTGAAATCTCTCCAAGTAAAATAAAAAGAAAGAAGAATAAAATCCTAAGAAGAAATTCTGAGACACCCTTTTCCCGCCTGCTTAGAAAGAAGAATAGATTGGTTCACCTAGCCAGCCTCCCTCAAAAAAAAAAAAAAAAAAAGGGATTAAGGTGATAGAGTGTCATCAGGAGATGCTATTGGAATTGAAAAAAGTTCTTGTTGTTTGATCTTCTGCGATTGGAAGACCACAATCTTTTGCCCTTTGGCATGAATGCCCTCTCACGGCCTTCTTGTTGACGCTTTCTTGCTTTGACTTCTTTGTCTCTAATTGCTCTGGAGTAGGTCCTGCAGAAGGACTCTTTTTCATTCTTACAGCAGGAGACCAACGAGACATCAGCTCTGCGTCACAACTTTCTCAAATTCTTTCGATCACTTCGCTTGCCCTATTTTGTTCGCTTTGCTCTGTGCGCTTCAGCGAAGAATTAGAACTAAAATGAAAGAAATTGGACGAAACGTATACATGCTATTTGTCTTGAAAATTTTAACGGATTAATAAAATTAATAAAACATATTTTGAATTAAATTATTATTGTTGATGTATACCGAATTAGTTATTATTCGTATAATTTCACCGAATGACTTTGGCACGTGCTAAATTATTATTTTTTTTCTCCTCAAATCAAGCAACAAAAATAGGAGAAGGAAAAGAGATCTCTTTTGAGGTATGCTCCCAAAGGAGGAAAAAATTTGAGTGCAGACAAAATAAATTGGGTGTATATCTTTTTCTCCTAGTCAAACGGTGGCATTTTAAGGGAGACACAAAAAAGGAGAGCATTAAATTCACATTTAACACGTGAAATTTACTTGGTCTTCGCATCCTTAAAAAGTGAAAGTTTTCCTTCTCTACCGCATATTAAGAAC
>NW_019014691.1:4020782-4032185 GCF_000150535.2 Carica papaya | reverse complement strand
GTTTTCTGGGTTTCTTCAAAACGGTTAGACTCCTATCTGTCTCTCTTGTACATATAATTATTAGATACGTATGTATTTGAGCAGTATGATATTTGCTTTACATACTAGGCGTGAAAATGGTGTTCGCATGCTACTATTTCACGTTATCATATTATATTTCTTAGGAGAGGAGGCAAACATTGAGGGGATAGAGCTGCCTTCGATCTCTTCCAAATAATTCTTTTTTCGTCTGGGCTAAATTTCAGGATATTGATTAATTGTAGAATTGCATGGATAATTTCTGGCCCAACTTCGTCATCTTTATGTATCTTTTAGGCGATACTAGTGGTGTGATAAATCTGGTCGTAGTATGTGTTGGAAAGGCAATATTTGTATTCCTTTAAATTATACCATAAGAAAAAAAAAAAAAAAAAAAAGCTCCCTTCTTCGAAACAAACATCTGGTGAAGCCAGATCAAGTGCTTATTTGTAAACCCGCTAAATGCGTTTGTGTGAGTAATATGCATAGCTAAGAAGTCCATTCAATATTAGCATGTACAGGAAGAAAAATCCTGGAGAAATTATGTGAGAGGTATTCCTCAAGAAAGGGTGTCCGAATTGCTGACTTAAATAAGTCTTTGAAGATGCTACTTGTCAAGATTTAGTTTATTAGAGAAAGCTGCCATTAAAGGGTGGCCTTCTGGGCGACACTGGTGGCAGCATAAATCTTAGAATTATAAACAGAGGTTAAAACCTCAAGGTGCCTTTTGGAGCCTCACCTACAGCGGGTTTTGGCTTTTTGATAAAATAAGATCTTAACTAAACACCGTCACTTGCCTAAATATTCTACCTTGGAATGTTAAATGCTCACTCCAATGGACACACAGTTAATGACACCTCATACAAACCTCATCTGCTATCTCTCACTAGCGTCAGGTTGACAATGCTTGTCCTCGTTTCTGTTTTCGTGCACCACCTGTCGCACAAATTGTCCACGAACACGAGGTCTTTGATCTGCTAGTTTCTTCCTACTGTGATATCGGACCTGAAAAGAACTAAATTAGGAATATCCTGCATCCTTCAGTTCTAACAAAATTTAATACAGAAGTAAAAGACTCTCACAATACAGTAGAAACAGGGAGTCAACCATGGGATTCACAATTAATTAGGTTGTCGTGCTCATACTTTGGATTTGCATTAGTGGTGCCAAAGTTGCATGCTAACCAAATTTGGTATTGGCAGAATAAAACATAGCTAATAGATATTCTTTCATTCTAAGGTGGTCAATGTAATGACTAGCTGCCCAAATACCCATGAGAAAATCTGCCTTAAAACTGTCTCATTGAATGTCAAAATAGTTTGCACGTTGGATGATTACTATGACATAATGATTGACAGTACAGGGTGATATCTTGAAATTCTTTTGTTGTAAATATCTAGATTTTGTTTGAGGAACCAAAGATTTTGATATTAAAATGCAACTTAGCTACCTTCTTCTCAAAGCATCTTTCTTTCCTTTTCTGGCGGAACTTGTTCAAGGCAGCTTCTCTCTGTGAAAAATGATTCTGATCTATCCCAATGGTGATTTCACCACCAGCTCCACCTTCACCAGATATCCTATTGTGAATGTCCATGTTTGTTCCTGTGACATTGAATGCAGTGCTGCTTCCATTTTGCCCATCGCTCCCATGGTTACTGCCTGAGGCGCTTCCACTGAAAGCATGAGCACAATCACTACCATCATTATATGCACCTGATGAATTGCATGCCTCACATTGGGAAGCTGCTTCCACCATGTTATTTAAAGGCGTATCATCATGGTTGGCTAGATACTGCTGCTGTGGCACATTATGGATGTAATACTGGTGATGATGGTGATGGTAGTGGTGCACTTGGATCAGCTGGTCCACGCTCTTCCCTTGAGCCAACATTGCCTTAGGCACTGCAGCATCAGATTTACCTTCTAACACAGGCTCAACAGGAGAGAAATGACCATTTTGCATAGGGTGCAGAGCGGAAGGAGGGAGACAATTGTCTTTGGATATAGGAGCTAGTTTGTCACTAAATACAATCGATTGGTTGAAAATATTATTAGTTGTAGAACCCATATCATTGTTGTTGCTATCACTATTGGAATGCTGATTTGAGTTAGATTGAATATTCTGCTCTGATTCTGTTTTTGCAACCTCTAGGCTATTATCTGGTGGAGAACAGCTACCTATATCGCCTGTTGGTGCCTGATTAGCAGTTGAAGCAGAATTATACCTGCAAAGAAGTGAAATCTTAGTCGAACTAAAACTTTGGAGTTGAGTAGGGAACCGAAATCTATCCATACCTTGAGAAGGCTGAGAGTTTAGAATGTCTCAGAAGATTTCTGTCATGGGTACTTTTCCTAGTATCTCCAGCATCACTAAATCTTTTCAAACTGAGCTCAAGGCATGGCATTTCCTCCGTGTCATAAATAACCTTATTTTTATCATCAGAGACCTTGGGAAGAAGATTTGTGGTGCCAAAGGTAACACATTCTAGATTAGGACACTTGTAATTGATGGAACCAATAAGATCAGCAGATAGGCTTTTTAAATCACTATCACTGTTGTTTCCCTGTTCTTCTTTCAATAAATTCTCAGGATCTTTAATCGAGTTCAATCCAGGTAGACCATCTATGTGGCTTAGTGCCTCTGCACTTGGCTTTTTAAGTTGCAACTTTGGAATTCTAGTGACTCCTATCTCCAAATCTTTGCCCATCAGCATATTGCCTAAACAGTGAAATGGAATATAGTCTTTAATGGAGCAAAATGGAAAGAAAGTATTGGATTCATGAGAGAAGTCCAGAAAAAAACAGAATTGTTCATACTGAATTTGTCCCCTTTGTACTCTTTTGCAGCAGTCACAGACCAATGGTTATGAATTGCTTCAGATCTTGACCGAATGATCTGGGCACATGTGCTATCATGTGGATCAGCTAATTGGTTCCCTGGTGACATTGGTTTGGGACTGTCAACTTCGATTGTCCTTTTTGTCCATGAGCTCTGCAAAGAAAAATGGATAATGTGCATTTATAATCTCTACATCTATTCTGTAGTGTGATTCTCAGGTTTCAGGTCAGAACTATGTCGTCACTTAAAATCAGTTAACAGACACCAAAATAAACTGTTTTCATTTCATAGGAATGTGGGCTCCACAAGCCCATTTACATACATGAAAGCTGATAGATGCACAAGGAGACACACCTGCATGTGTTGAGGCACATTTTCATGGCACATAGAACAGACAAAGCAAGCATAAATGATAAGATAATCCTTGAAAGAACCTTCAATAGGAAAACATCATTTGCCATGTGAAGTTACATAATATTTAATTATAGAATCAGAATGATGTTTGGATTTTCAATAAGTGCATTCTGGGGATACACTTATTAGAAAAGAAATTTGTGAGGAAGGGATCAAGAATGGTAAAAATCTTGACTGACAAAAGAATAGTAAATCAGGAATCTTATAAAATATTAATAAATTAGATAACCTTATATTATATGCTTTTTTGCAAGTTTCTTCAGATTTTGTACAAACTATTCTCAAATTAGTTTTTTTGGGGTCTTAAGCACTATGGTGTCATGTAACTGTCAGACTAGATACATATGATCTATAGCAGCTGGTGTGGACTTGTTATATTCTACTATATTATTGGATTTTTTTTTTGTTAATGCTTCAATTTTCCCTCATACTGCTTGATGTCTTCTGTTGGAATTTGCCGGTTTCACTAATTATCGCTTGCTACTATATCCAATAGTTGCAAACATAACTAACTTATTGCATGTTTTGGACAAGAGCTGAAAAAAATCCATAGCCTTCTGTTGAAAGATATTGATGAACAACTAAATTTAGTTTTCTGAACTACTTGATCATCCAAGTCAAGGAGAACAATAGATGCTTAGACACAGGAAAATATGCCAAACTTCAGTACCTCTGAAGCCACAGGCAGAAATACTTGGTTGGGAAATCCAATTTTGAATGAAAGAGGTACTGCAGCTTAATTCTTCTTTAACAAATTCTTTATTTAGAAAATCCTCAAAGCCTAAACCTACTTCCTTTTCTCCTTCAAGTTTTACCTTTTGAGCCTTTTTTTTCATGCCTTTGCTGGAGTTCGGAGAAAACTGCAATCAATAGGAATTTTTCCTATTCACCAAGAATGTGAAATTCTTCTTCCTTTCAAGAAGTATCTAAAGATAGGATCTAGGAATAAGAAGAATTCTTGAGAATAAATAACTAATTTATGGTTTTCCCGCGTCACCACAAGTGCCGCCAATCACTAGAATGTAACATGTCTTCCATGGGATAGAAGGGGTGTTAAATGACAAAGCTTGGGTTTTAATACCTATCTATGGTTTTCAATGGCTATGTGATTCATATTACTTAAGTGTTAAGTTTGATTGGTCTCATAACTTATATTCCCCATATTTTTTCCACTTAGATAGGCTTTTATATTCATGTAGGTTTCTTTGGGTTAGGAGTCAAAAAGGACAGATGGTTCTGAAATTGATGGATGTGAGTATTAGGATCTATAAGGCTTAATGCAGACTTCTTTTTACATTTGGAACCTTATATATGACCATTATACAGTCAGAACTCAAAGAAGTTTCTTGCTTTGGAAGATTATAGGATCGGGAGTACCATGAGTTCTATAAGCTTTAGTATTTAACAGAAGAATTTACCAGTCATTTTGCTTGCCCTATAGCAATTAGACCATAGATGTATTACTAGAGATGACTATTTGTGAAGGCTTGGTTTTCTCTAATTTTTATTGCTTATTCTTATTTCTCCACAATAATTTTGCTTAAAGTAGATCCATGAAATCTTAAAGCCTTTAGTTAAAACCTTGAGAAGAAGACAGATGAAGTTTAGAACTACAGTATAGAGAATGATAACAGACATGTGACATCCCCTGAAACACTGATTATTCCTTGTCCAACTGGCTACGTATTCCAGATCCTGATACCCATTTTTAATTACCCCGATGTAAGGTCCACAACCTTGTCAGTTAATTTGAATCTCAAAATGTTCCTGATACCATCATTTGTTGGTTGCTGCTTTCATCTTCTATTCTTTGAGATGTTTTACCAAGATTTTAATTGTTTCCTCCTGAGTGTTGGTGTTTCTTGAGATTTCTCTCCTATTAATTGCTTTTTTCTATTAAAAAACTTATTCTTGCCTTGGTTCTGCGACTTAACTTGGAACTATCAGGGATTTTGAAGCTTTCTGAGCATGGGTTACAAAAATGAATGAATTTGCTTGCAGACAACGATAGTAACTCTTTATAGTGAAGAAAACAATGGTAATCCTATTCTTTAATCATCACCGTAACTTCAAATGAAAAGACTCCCTTCACCGAAAATAGTGCGCACTGCACTTAGGAAAGAAAAATAGGTCATACCTGAGTGCTGCTTCCATTGTCACTTCCATCCCAAGCATTAAAACCGATGCTTCTTATATCATCTTCAGTGTTGCTACCAGTATTGTAGTCCGAGTCCTCAACACTCTTGGATTTTGAGGAATTTTCGGTCTGAATGCCACTTTGACTCCCATTACCACTAGACTGATGAAATGATGAACAATGAATGCAACAGAAGGGGCAAAGTTTTGCACTTCTATAGTTCTATTTGGCGAAGTTTTAAAATGGTGAAAAAAAGGAGAAAAGAACTTCAAAAATATTTTTGAAATGTTGCTGTTGAAGTAAAGATATAGTTCTGATAGCTTAAGAGTTAGCAAACAAAAGAATATATAAAGATTGACATGAAGATTTTGTAGAGTTCAAAGTTGGTTTATTGAAGGTTCACACCAGTAAAGTTAGATAATATTAGCAACTCACACTGTGGCATTTCCTCCAAACATGCTGCCAAAGGTTTTTAAGCTCATTCTTTCGTATAGGTTTCACTAAATAGTCAACTGCACCCTTGGACAAACAATTAAAGACTACACTCATAGAATCGTGAGATGACATCACTGCACAAAAAATTCACCAGGTTTAGCAGCAAAAAGGATAAAAGAATTTGTTAAAAGGTATCAGTTAACAGTATTACATGAAATGGAGGAAGGACTTCATAAGAAATATACTCACTGATCACTGGAATATTCTTGCAAGTCTTTTGACCCATTATCTTGCACAAAAGGCCAATGCCTGATAAAAATGGTATGACTACCTCTGTTAGAACAAGATCAATACGATTTGTCATATCTTCCAAAATTTTCCAGGCTTGCAGGCCATCTTCGACAGCAATAACTGCCAGGATTGACAAAAAAAGTCAGAATTGTGTAAAAGATTACCACAATAGAGAAATGGGAAAAATCCACCACATAACAATACCAAGTAATATTTAACATCTTATTCCATCACAAAGTTAGCCTTTAGATGCACATGAGGTTGCTGCAAATTAGTGTAGTATAAAAATGTTCAAATTCCTTAGGGAGTTCTAAATCTGAAAATGCTAGTGTCATCAAGACCTTCATTTTATCTTTTACAAAGTATATCATATAGAAGTCCTTTCTTTTGTAAGAGAACTAAATTATCACACAATTCATTTGTTGCAAATTAGTCTAGGTAACAATGTTTGAAATCCTTAGGGTGGTCTAGATCTGAAAATGTTAGCGTCATCAAGACCTTCATTTTAGCTTTTACAAAGTATATCATATAAAAGTCCTTTCTTTTGTAACAGAACTAATTTATCTCAAAGTTCAGAGATAATCATGCACAGTTCCAATGCCAAATGCGGAGTTTCCGTTAGTAGGAAAACTAACTCACCTTCATACCCAGAATTGCGCAGCAATGCATAAACAATGTGGCGGGTAGAATCATCATTTTCCACCAGTAGAACTTTCACAGACCTAAAAGGAAGAAAACTCTCCCAGTGGTCTGGAGGCCCTTGGGATCTCTTCTGTGTCCTATGGAGAATCTGTACATGCTCCTGGAGCTGAACTGCTCCAGTCTTTCCATCATCTACATCTTTTACATCCTCATTAATCCGCGATTCATTTTCCTTTGAGAACGGTCTGTCTCTTATTACTTCATCCTTTGTTCCATTTGGATCATCTTGTACTTGATGATTTGATTTTAGTATTCCATTGGTCACAGGACCATTGTTACTGGTCTCAGTGATTCCCATCAACCCGATTCAAAAGGACCAAGAAAAAGGAAGGCACTGGATAGAATATGTCCAAAAACTTTTTATCCCACAAGACAGCTTGCCCATCCTGTTTCCTTCAAAATTTTTGACTTCGACAAGCACAGCAAACTAATAAGACCTTGAGAAGTGGAAGAAAATACCATTATTACAAGCTGCAACCATGCCTTGCAGGTGGAAAACAAACCTTTCAACTCCCAAATTATGCCATCAGACAATTTTAGAATTGTTAAAACCAAAATCATATGCTAACAGGTAGAGTTGCTCCCAAGATAGATAAACAAGTATAGATTCTCTTCATTGTTGCTTGATGTCAGGTTAACCCTCAGGCAGAACGTGTAAGTAAACAGACAAGTACAGATAGAATACCTCTGATCCCATCTTATATTCTAAGTCACACCATATCTTAACTGGTAAAGTTGTTCAACAATTAATTATATACTTATACTTGGTCAACGTGGGATCAACATCCCTAATAAGAGCATTCAGGCGACAAGCAGATTCAGAAAGCTGATATTGATTTCCTCTCCTCGAATTTTCTCGAACGGCCAAACAAGTCCTAATGGAAACTAAACTCTTTTTGTTTCAAGTAGAGTCTAGGGATAGAAACTCAATCTTCCAAAATGTAGTCAATTACTAGACTCCCCAAATTGCACATTAAAAGCAAACCAGAAATCCGATCTCAAATTTCAATCGAAGAAACGGAATCATCAATCCAGGTATTGAACTAAAAGAAAAACAGTCCTTGTTGATTTTAATGTGTCCCGAAATTGGAAGAAAAATTCCGCCAAACAACCTGAAATTGAAATCAGGCATAATCATTTTCCAGAAAAAAAAAAAGATAAAATAGAAGAATATCAAACGAGAACAAACTTACCTCACAAACTTTGTTCCAGCTCCATGTACTTAGCGAGAGTGAAAAATTCCTCTCACTGAAACTTGAAATAGAGAAGCTCTATTTAGGGTTTTTTTACTTTTCAGGAAAATGCAAATTGACATGGAAAACAGCTTGAACTGGTAGAGAATGATAGGGAGGAAAGAGGGGGACACAAGAATAGGATACATACAAGAAAAGGTACTATACTTGGAGAAGATGACGTGGCGCAAGTGAAGGGCCTAAACGGTGCCACGTCAGATGCCATCTCTGTTACGTTTGCTGACGTGGCAGTAAAATCTAAAACTGTGTGATATTAGTGATGCTATGATATCCATATGGTGCAAAAGGATGACACGTGGCGCACTAACCATGGAGTAAAAGATGCGTTATGGTTTTTAAAAAAAAGCTGAAAAGCAACGGTGTCGTATTTGCTGACGACGTCGATCATCCCATACGGATGTGTTTTTAAGGCCAACAGATGCCACGTCATGCACGTCGAAATTCGTTTCTAACTGGGTCATTTTTGCAATGGGTATTTTGTTCTCAAAAGATATCTAGGGGTCATGTTTGGTTAAAATAGAATAAGAATGTTTAGATAATTGAATGAGAATTAAGTCATGTTGATTTTCATGAAATTAAAAGAAAAACATAATAAATATAAATTATAATGTAATAAACGACTGTGATATTTGATAAAATAATAATATAATATGATACCTTTATGGGTCATTTTTAATTATTTATAAATTAAATATAAATAAAATAATCATACGATCGTCACATAAAATCTTATTAAAATTGAATTTAAATTTATGATAAAAGTAATAAAAATTTCCTGCATTTTGAAGCTTCTAATATAGTAATGGCTTCTAGCACATATAATTAAAATTTAAATTAAAAATTCAATTTGTGAATCCACCATTTTACTAATTTATGGTGGCTGTCTTTTGTATTTCAAAGTTTTTATCTTTTTTTTTTTTTTTTTTGTTTCTCCTTTAAGTCAGGTTATTATGTTTATTTGTACTCATAAAAGAGAACAATATTTAATAAAAAGTTAATGATGTGATTTTTTCGTATTAAAAATTGATTATATAAACAAACTATAAATATGTATTCTAAGAAATCTTTCTCGTACAAAGTTTTCATTGCATGTGAAAATAGAATCATTTAAAAATTGACATGTTATTTATAGTGCTACATAGATTTGAAATTTTAATATGAAGTGGATTTGTTTTTTTTTATGTTTATTCTGTTCACTATATAAATTTCGAACTATCTTATATTCAAAATGATTAAAAATTATTATTTTTCATCTATTATCGATGCTATTTAATTTTTTTAATTATAAAAATATTGTAAAATTTTTAAATAAGTAACTAAAACTTAATTGAAAAAAAATTTCAATTTCGCTTGTATTTTGGTAGCCATTATAATGTTCAAATTTCAGGAAGGAGCTTCCGAAACAATAACTAGGAAGAAGAAAAAATGAATTTCTACGTGCTCATTTCCATAAGTAAATACACTGGGGCTATATATATATATATCATATCATATTAAAAATCATTAGGTTAAAAGTTTTTTGAAGGCATCTTTCTGCCAAAAAAAAAAAAAAAAAACATACATGCAATCTAATTAGCACATCATAAAGAAGGCTTGGATTATCTTCTTCACTCCATCCAAAAAGAAATCACAAGATCAAAGAATAGAATGAAAACAACTTACAGACGCCATGGCGATTCAATATCTTTCTGCATTCTTGATTCCTGAACTGGTCACAAGAATCATAGAGAAGACTGTAATTTACTTTGAAAAGAATCCAATATCCTTCTACATTCTTCAGTAAAATCACTAAAATTTGATTAATAATTTATCCAACACCTAAATTTTTACTGATGCATTAAAAATTCTAGCTGTGAATAACAGTCTGTAAAGTTTTGAAAGTCACAACACTAATCTTGTGATTCTAAAATTAATGCAAACCAAATAATGGAATATAATCTTGGTGCCTCAGTAGTCGTCTGTTTCCTCCCCATTCTTAATCCTGATCCAATATTAATTAATTAATTTAATCTTCATCTCTCCTTTTTCTATATTCTCAAAACTGCACGAGTTGATATACATACATATATAATATATATATATATATATATATATATATTATATCACACCGTCCGGATACCCGGAAAGTTTCCTCATTTCCTTATTTCTCCCACGTGTTTATATATGCTTTTAATATATATATATATATATATATATATATACATACGTAATGGAGTTTGTTAAATTAGCAAGTTGAGTGACAAGACGACTTGTCTTCTCCTCTTCCATAATGGAAATTCTTAGATTGTATAATTAAGTATAATTAAAATTTTATTAATGAATTGATTGGTATGATTAATTATATTCAATTATTTAGAAAGCGATTGTATGTATAATGTAAAACAGTAGTTAATTGACCTTTCAAGTCTACGAAACTAATTTTCTGATACATAAAAATATTTTACATATTAAAATATAAACGTAACTATCAACTAATATCTATAGTTTAAAATAGACTAATTACTATAAACTAATCTTTCAAGATAATTTATGATTGCATCTGGGTTTTTTCTCTTTGAATTAAAAAATATTATAGAAATTTATTTGAGATTTTTTCAGTAATAGGGAGGTCAATAATATAATTTTGGTCAAAAAAATATTTTATTTTATACGGATTATTAATTCATAGCTTTGTTTTTTTATTGATTCAG
This sequence comes from Carica papaya, assembly GCF_000150535.2. The sequence continues at coordinate 4,021,406 of NW_019014691.1, read as the reverse complement.
AGCTACCAACAGACATATAACATGCGTTTTCACATGAAAACTGCTATAATCCGAACACCATTTCGTATGAAAATTCTCTATATATATATATATATATATATATATATATATTTTAAAAAAGTATATAAAAATTTATTATTCAAATAGAAAATTCTCAAAATACTTTGATCTTATCTCTTTGATGGGTGCACAGGTAGCTTTAAAGATTTAATACGTTCAAAGTTAAAACTTATTACATGTTAGAAAAGCACAGCGTATTTAAAACTTAAAATTTCAAATACATATAAAATTTTGTTTTCACAAATTTCTTTGACAAATATTCAAATATATTATTTTTATTTATGAATTTTGTCAATTTACCTGTATTCACTTTTAAAGCACCTCTTAAATTTTATCGTATTTTCAGTCTAATAATGTAACGGCCTCGGAAATCTAAAAAAAATATATATAATAATTTAAATGCGGAAACGAAATAAAAGATTAAGGTTTACATCACTTACACAATAACTTAAAAGTACTAAACAAACATCACAGAATGAATTCTCTGAAAGAAACACGAGAAATGAGAAAAATAAAAGAAATTATAAAGTATCTAGCATCTACTCGCAATTTTCTTGCGGATCG
>NW_019014691.1:4003432-4018524 GCF_000150535.2 Carica papaya | reverse complement strand
TATTCCTGCGCGTACGGACGGTTCGAATCCATTCCCCCTTTAAACGCGATTGGATGACCCAAATCAAATCACGATGAATGGTCCAAATCTACATCCTATTTAAACGCGATCAGACGGTCTAGATCAAATCGCGATGAATGGTCCGGATTCACTTCTTATTTAAACGTGATCGGACGGTTCAAATCAAATGCGATGGACAATGCATATTAAAAAGAGACGAATATAAATACCTATTTTCACACTAAACCCTAACCCTAGTCGCCAGACCCCCTTGCCAAACAATTGCAGACTTGTTGTCTACATACAACACTGTAGGTGTTTGTTTGTCCAGCTTTACATCATTGAACACCTTCCTCAACTAAATTGCTTGGTTAGTTGCTGTAGCTGCGGCTACATACTCAGCCTCAGCTGTGGACTGAGCCACAGTATCCTGTTTCTTAGATGCCCATGAAAAAACACCGGAGCCTAGTTTGAACAAGTACCCAGTTGTGCTACGTGCATCTTCTACGCTTCCTGCCCAATCACTGTCACTGTAGCCGACTAATCCACTATCAGCTCTTGCTTTGAATTGAACACCAAAATTCCAGGTTCCGTTCAAGTACCTTAGCACATGTTTGGCAGCTAGTAAGTGTGATTCCATCGGTGAAGCCATGTACCTTGAAAGCAAACTTACTGCAAACAAAATGTCTGGTCTGGTAGCTGTGAGATACAGAAGGCTCCCAATCAGACTTCTGTAATTCCCCTCTTCAACTTTGCTACCTTTCTCGTCCTTTGACAATTTCAGGTTGGACACCAGTGGTGTAGACACTGATTTACAGTGATTCATGTTGAATTTATTTAGAATTTCTTTGGCATACTTTCCTTGTGAAATAAAAATACCCAGGTTGCTTTGATGAATCTCCATTCCCAGGAAGTAGGTAGCCTCTCCAAGATCAGACATCTAAAATTCCTTTTCCAATTTCAGCTTGAACTCTATCATTTTCCTTTTGTTGCTGCCTGTCACCAATATATCATCAACATATACTGCAGTGATAAGACTGTCTTCATCTCTATTCACATACAGTGTATTTTATGTCATGCTCCTCTCAAACCCACAGTGGAGTAAGTATGTATTTAACTTATCATACCAGGCTCGTGGAGCCTGTTTGAGATCGTATAGGGCCTTGTGAAGAAGATAGACGTGTCTCTCCTTTCGAGGTTGAATGAACCCCGGTGGCTGCTCAATATAAATTTTTTCATTCAGCTTGCCATTCAAGAAGGCCGATTTCACATCCAAATGCATCACACTCTAACTAAACTGAGCTGTCATGGCCAGGATGAGTCTAATTGTTTCATATCTGGCCACAGGAGCAAAGGTCTCTGTGTAGTCGATTCCTGGAAGCTGGGAGTACCCTTTTGCCACAAGCCGTGCCTTGTGCTTGTTTGTTGTCCCGTCCGGATTGAGTTTCCCTTTGAACACCCACTTTACTCCAATAGGTTTTTTGTTTGTACTTAATTTTACCAAAGATCAAGTATTATTTTTGTCAATCATCCTGATTTCCTATTCCATGGCAAGTCTCCACTCTTGCTGCTGAAGTGCAAAGATACACCTCAACAGAGAAAGGTTCTTTTGAGGCAAAGATACACCTCTCATAGATGTCAGTTAGACTTTTCATTTTTATTCTCTCTTCTGCTTCACCTTCTACATCTTTTTCATCTTCTTCATCTTCTTCATCTTGTTCATCACTGGTTGGGTTTGATACTGTCATTGATTTCTTTCCTTCTTCAACTGTGACACAGTCTCGTTCGACTTTCTGCTTCTCCTAATTCTCGTCTTGATGTAAAACCTATAAATTTAATTAAGAACTTTATCACATAAATTAAATGATATGATAATAAAATACTATTGTCATATATTAAAATAAATTGTCCAATTATTCGTATAATATATTGAATAAATTGTCAAATAACAATTTATTCAATATATTACGCGAATAATTGGATCGTTGGTATAACACTTATATCCCCAACAAAAGAAAAATTAGTGAACAAATAATGAAAATTTTAAGTAAACAAAAACTCAAAAGTCAAAACATGAAAAAACTCAAACGAGATGACCTGAATTGTTGAAAATAACAAAAATCCTAACCTTAGACACTAAACTGTCTTTCAATAAGACATTCCATCTTCAAACTAATAGGCAGTCAAAAAGAGTAATTCAGACATACTAGAAGATATGTTGAAAGATTGTGTCATTCACTTGAGAGGGAACTGGGATGATCATTTGCCTTTGATTGAATTCGTATCCAATAACAATTATCATACCAACAGTAAAATGGCTCCTTATAAAGCTTTATACAGGAGATCCTGTAAATCACCATCTTGCTGGGAAGAAGTTGGAGAAAAGAAACTAATTGGACTATAAATAGTAGAGGAGACTAGAGAAAATATTGTGTTGATAAGAAGACATCTTCAAACTACTCAGAGTAGGCAGAATGGCTATAATAAAGGGTATTATGATGATCATTTGCCCACGATTTCTTGCATACTGTACTTCTAACCCATCCCATAAATGAATATAATCTTAACATGATTCAAGTCATATGATCACTACATAAAAATCCATTAAAATTTCTTATATTTTGAAGCTTTGAATATACATTTTAATTTTAGTGGGATTAGTGACTTCTAATACATATAATTACAATTTATATTGAAAATTCAATTTGTGAATCCAACATTTCATTCATTCATTGTGGCTTTTGTATTTCAAACTTTTTGTCCTTTTTTCTACTTCCTCCGTTAAGTAGGTTGCTACGTTGTATTTATATAAGAGAATAGTTTTGAGAAGAAGCTATTGTTGTGGCTTTCTGCACTTTAAGAGCAGATTGTTGGAAACTAGTTGTATAAATAAACTAAAAATGTGTACTTTGAAGAATCTTTCTTATATGAATTTTTGATGATCTATGAAAATTCATTCATTTGAAAATGACATGTTATTCGTAAAGATCGATGCAGAATAAATATGAATCAGATTTGTTCATTGCTATACTCATTTTTTTAATAAATTTATAAATTTAGATGTATCCTATACTTAAAGTAGATAAAAATTATTTATTTGACATCTATCCTATTGACAAAATTTTACATCGACTTTTGAAGTCTATTAAATTGCAATTTTCTTAATACACTAAAAAATTTTACTTATAACTATCGACCAATTTATACTTTAAAATAAATTAATTACTATAAACTAATTTTATAAAATAAATTAAGGTTGCATCACTACACTATATCTGTTTCGACATAACGACGTTAACTTATTTTAATAGTAAAATATTGATATCTTAAAAAATCATAAACAGTTAGTTACAATTGTTGATAAAGACTTTCATATATTTTAACTATTGTAATAGTTGATAAAAAATTTTATATACTCTTTTATATTTATAAAATATTAGTTATAAATCAACTAAGAGAAAAAAAATTTATACAAAATAAATCACAAATTATTATTCTTTCTCTAAATTTTTTATCTTTCTCTTCTCTCTTTTCTCCTTATATTTCACTCTTTCTCTCTCTAAAACATGCTCACTTTCTCTCTCTATTTCTTCATCTCTCTAAAAACTCCCCTCTCTCTCATTAACTCTCTTCTCCTCTCTCCCTCACTCCCTCTCTTCTCTTTCTTCTAATTCCTTTTCAATCCTCTCTATTTCTTTACATTTTAAATCTACCTTCAATCTTTGAAATTTTTTCAAATTATCCCAAAAATTATCTAAAATTTAATTTTTTTTAAAAAAATCTACCTTCAATCGCATATTAATATCGAATCTTGACATAAAATATATTTTTGAATATTTATCACTAACGGAAAAAATAATAATATATTTTTGGTTAAAAAATATTTTATTTTATTCGAATCATTAATTCATAGCTTTGTTTTTTATCGATTCAGAGCTACCGACATGCAACACGTGTTTTCACGTGAAAACTGCTCCCCATCTAAGAATAGTACTTGCAAGAGAAAGTACAAAAAAATGCCATATATACATGTACATATATATTCATTTGGACCTACCTTTTTGACTTTATGTACGCATGAAAAACACATGCCTGCCATCAACAGTGGAATATTTTTTTCACTCATTAGACAGAGAAATAAATAATAATAATTACAGAAAATTAAGAAATCAGATCGTGTCATAAATAAATATATATATATATATATGTACGTATAAGGGCATTTGTTGAGTTAAGATCGATATATACACAACAAAGCGTTTACTAAAACTTGCAGTATTCATAATAAGATCTATATCAGGGTGTATAAATTTCTATTGTATGGCTATTCACAGCTTAATTCAAGGATTAATCCCTTCAAGCTTCTTCTTCATGAATAGCAGACCAGAAAATTGTAATCTCATCAAAAATGGTGTCTGTGTTGATCCTTTTAGGGTTCGGTGCAAGCTTGCAGCTGGTGGAAGTGAAATTCCGATGCATCAACAATCCATTCCAAGGAGGTCAGCAAATTATGAACCTCCTCTTTGGAGCTATGATTATATTCAATCTCTGACAAATGATTATCTGGTACGTACGTTTCCTTCTTACCTTGCTTAATTACTAGTGTGCATCTTCTTTATTAATAAAATGATCTGACTTTGCCAAAAAAAAAAAAGATGATATTTATGATCGTTTGATTAGCCTACTTCAAATTTACAAATTGATTAAGCCTTTCTTTTAGTACAGGAAGAATCTTATGGTATACAGTTAAGGAAGCTAAAGGCACAAGTGAGCACGATGCTTGAACTTTTGGAGGATCCATTGGATAGCATTGAGTTAATTGATATTCTTGAGAGGTTGGGATTATCTTATCACTTTACAAATGATATAGACAAAATCTTGAAGTGCATAAGTGAGAAAAACAAAACAAATAATGATTCGTGGAAGAAAAATAATTTATATGCAACAGCACTTGAATTCAGACTTCTAAGACAACATGGCTACCACATACCTCAAGGTACTTAAACATGACCATATTGGCACTTCTTTTTTGAGTTAAATAATGGAGAAATTGATACATAAAGTTGCTTAAGTCAACATGTACAAATTCGTAAAACAAATCTTCATTTGTATCTTGTAGAGATTTTTAATATTTTTATGGACGAGAAAAGGAGCTTTAAGGCACACCTCAACGAAGATATAAAGGGAATTTTGAGCTTGTATGAAGCTTCATATCTTTTGGTAGAAGGTGAAATAATTCTAGAAGAAGCTAGAAGTTTTACCACAAAACATCTTAAGGAATATATAAAGCAAAATAAAAATGATCTTTCAGTGTTTGTGAGCCATGCCTTAGAGCTTCCCTTACACTGGAGAGTTCCAAGAGTGGAGGCCAGATGGTTCATTGAGTACTACGAAAGGAAACAAGACATGAGTCCTATCTTGCTTAAGTTTGCAAAGCTAGATTTCAACATAGTGCAGGCCATTTACAAAAAGGATCTAAAACAAGAGTCAAGGTAAGTAAGAGGAAGCAAATATTTTGTTCATCTATTTTATGACTAAGAAGACCTAATCAATTCTAAAAATAATTAAATTTAGACAATATATAATAGTCTTATAGGCAATGAGAAATTCATAAACGCAATTTGAATATTTAACTTCTTGACTCAAATATCACCAATATTATAGGTAGAAATAAACAATAAATTGATTCATCTTTTATTAAGTTTTTATTATAACAAATTTTCAGTTAGTTACCTAAATTTCAACTTATGGTTGTTATTGTCTTATTTTTGCTAATTAACTTCCAATACAAGATGTATTACATTTGTACTTGAGACACTTTTGGTTTAGCAAGTTTATACATAAGAGTATTATGTAAAAACTCAATTACAACTAGAATTAGTCAATCAAATTGCTTAGTATTCTTCAGAAACTTAAAAGATTCTATATATTTCTTTTACTCTTTAGTGTTAATGTTCTATATTTTTTGGGCAATGGGATTAAGTTAGTGAATTCTAAACTTTGAAAGCTTTAATAAATTGAGTTGATTGTTTTCATGCTTCCATGATACCTACATCACTTTATTGGATTAGTATCATCATATTCTTGGAACGATTTGGTTGTGTTCAAACTTGCATGTTACTTAAGCAACTTTTTTGGATTAGTGTAAAATATGATGTGCTTAAAACATTATGATGAAAAATCTTAATCATTTGCTATAATTTTCTCAAACTAATAGCAATTTTCTTATTTTGCAAAATAAGATGGTGGAAGAATATTGGCTTCGAGGACAAGCTAGTCTTCTCGAGGAGTAGGTTAGTGGAGAGTTTTTTATGGAGTATTGCTGTTACATTTAAGACTCAACTTGGATATTATAGACAAATGGTAACAAAAGTGATTTCTCTAGTGACTACTATTGACGATATTTATGATGTATATGGTACTTTAAATGAACTGAAGCTCTTTACAGATACCGTTAAAAGGTTAGTAATACACACTTTTCTAAATTAATTGTAGTTGTATTATAAGATGATCAACGTTTACTAGATTTATATTATAAATATTAAAATTACAGGTGGGACATTAATGCAATTGACCAACTTCCAGAGTACATGCAAATATGTTTTCTTGGCCTCTATAACTCTATAAACGAAATTTCATTTGGCATTCTCAAGGAGCATGGGACTAATGTCATTCCTCACCTAAGAGAAGCAGTAAGTATCTAATTCGATTTCATTAATGAAATAATTTTTTCAATAGAAATATATATATTTCATTAATTAGATAATCATCCATGCACTAATACTAACACAGGAAATAATAACACAATTTTCTAAATAAAAATTATTTTTAATACAAATCATAACTCAAATCCATACTTTTATAAAGAATTATAGAAATATTAATCATCCAACCAAAAATAGTTGGTAATTTAATTAGATGACTTGTTGTTATTTTATGTATAAATTATGTTTGTATATAAAAACCTTAATTTGTTTTTTTAAAAAGTGAATCAAATTTATAGCAAGTCAATAACCAAATCAATTTTATTTTATTTTTCAGTGGGCAGAATTATGTGAAGCATATTTATTAGAGGCCAAGTGGTACTATAGTAAATGCAGGCCAAGCCTAGAAGACTACATGGAAAATGCATGGATTTCAGTAGGAGGAGCAATTATGCTAAAGCATGTTTACATTCTTACAAATGTTATAAATAATAAACCATTAGATTGTTTAAATGAATACCATGATGTTATTCGTTGGTCCTCAACAATTATACGTCTCGCGGATGATCTTGGAACATCATCGGTATATATCTTAAATTTGATTTCGACAAAATTTTAAATATATTTTTCAATTTAATTGAGATTCTTTTGATATTGAATTCATTATCTCAAATTTTGTAAAGTCTATTTTCATCTTTTCATAATTGAACTATAAGTATAATATAGTTTTTGTAGAGCTTTAATATATAACAATGATGTTTTATTGTTTGTTGTGTACATATAGGTAGAGCTTAAAAGAGGAGATGTTTCAAAGTCAATTCAGTGTTACATGCACGAGACTGGAGCATCAGAGGAAGATGCTCGTCAACATATCAGAAATCTAATTGAGAAAATGTTGAAAAAGATAAATACATACATAATCACATATTCTCTACCACACTCTAAGATATACATCGATGTTGCAATGGATGCTGCAAGGATAGCCCTATGCATGTATAGACTCGGAGACTCTTATGGAGACGGATATAGTGTTAAAGATTATGTATCATCACAACTTGTTCATCCCATTTACATTATGTAGTAAAGGGTATATAGAAGATGGGAAGTATGGATATTGATCATATTACAAAAACTTATATAGATTTTAATTTTCTAATTTTTTGTAATTTTTTTAAACTAATGACTAAATGTACATCTGTCAATCTCTTCATTAATTGAGATTGTGATAAAGAAACCGTAGAATAATGGCTTTAATACAGAGAATCCATACATCACCAAGAAATACAGAGAATCCAGTAAGGGATTTGTGAGAATCACTACAAGTTACCCAGTCAGAGTCACTGAAAGCTTTGAGGTGCAGAGAGTTCTCAGCCGGATAAAAAAGACCTTAACTCGGAGTACCTTTAAGATACCTCAAAATCAAAGGTGCAGCTTGCAAATGTGTTTGACTGGGAGTATTTAAAAATTGAGAAAGCTGTTGAATAGAATAACAAATATCAGGTTGAGTATTGGCAAGGTAAAGTAGCTTATCAATGAGTTGCCTGTATAAGAAAGCATCCTGAAGAGGAGGACCATCCTGTTTTGTCAACTTGACAGAAGGAACCATGGGTGTAGAAGTTGGTTTACAGCCCAAAAATCCAGTATCACGAAATAAATCCAAAGTATACTTACATTGGCAAGCATTAATGTCTGCAGAGGAACACAAGATCTCCAAACCCAAGAAATATTTCACTTCACCAAGATCTTTTATTTTAAAAATATCATGTAGAAAATTTTTAACTGATTGAATCTGATCCAAATTATCACTGGCAAGAAACACATCATCTACATACACAAGAATCATAATAAAAGAAAAACCAGTATGCTTAAAAAACAGTGAGGAATCTGAATGGGCTTGCATAAAACCATAAATTTTCAAGGCTTCAGTCAGCTTGAAATTCCATTGTCGACTAACTTGTTTAAGACCGTACAAGCTCATTTTTAATCTATAAACTTGATTGGGCTGAGAGTCATGAACTCCAGGGGGGAAGAGTCATATATACTTCCTCTTTTAAATCACCATGTAAAAAAGCAATATTGATATCCAACTGATGAAGATGTCAGCCTTTTGCAGAAGCTAGTGCCAACAAGTCCGAATGGTGGTTTTAAACAGCTTGACAACAGGTAAGAAAGTGTAAAGAAAAAATCAATTCCAGATTGCTGGGTGTATCCCTTTGCAACTAATCTGACTTTTTATCTTTCGATAGAATCATCTGCATGTCTTTTGATCTTGTAGACCCATTTACAACCAATGGGTCGCTTATCAGGAGGTAAAGGAACAAGATCCCAGGTTTGGTTTGCTTCTAGTGCTTGTATCTCAGTGACCATTGTCTCTTTCCAGCAAGATACTTTAATAGCTTGAGTATAAGTGATTAGTTCAGTTTCTTAGGATAGGGAAAGAACAAAAGGCTTGTGTGTGTTGTAAAGATTATCATAAGTAAGGACATTTGAAAGGCAATGTGGAGTGGATATAGAATGAGACTTCAAACCATATAAGTAGTAACCATGTAAATGAGACGATTGCTTTATGGATCTATTAGTTCTTCTGAGTGGTGGTGAATGTGAAATAGGTAAGTTATCTGATTCTGTGGTTGAGTCGTTATAATTTTCTGGTGAACTATTTCCAATCAAAGAAGGAGATGCATGAGTAAAAGAATTATCAGATGTAAATGATGAGGAATGAGAATTACCAGAATTAGTTGATCCAGCATAGTAGCTGAGGTCTACATTACCCTGATGCTGTGAAGTCGGTTGTACACTACAATCTGGTGTTAAATCATCAACACAAGGAAGTACAAGATTGTTTGAATCTGTAGTCGAAGGAGTAGAGGATAAATAAGAAAAGGGAAATATATGTTCAAAGAATTGGACATCTCGGGATACAAAAACTTTGTGAGACTGGATATCATAGACTCTATACCCTTTAATATGAGAAGGATATCCAAGGAATAAACACTTAACAGCTTTACAATCGAATTTAGTATGGGTTGGAGAAAGATTTGATGCATAACATAAGCACCCAAACACTTTTAAATGCTGATGTTGAGGAATAGTTTTGAACAGAATTTTAAAAGGAGCTTATAGGTCTCAATCAAAGCTTCGCACTCAAGTAAGGTTTTCTACTTTAGGCAAAAAAATACCAGAGAAAGTTTTTGGATTTCTTGACTCCTTTATTGACGAATGTCGAGACCTGTAAATAGACATGAGTACAACTGATTATATAATCTTAGATAAGAACAGAAGATACAAGTAAATCAAAAGGAATTCAAAAAAAAAATGCTGGTGCTGAAATTCTGGAGTGGATAATAGCTCGTCCGTGATTTTTGGGTAGATTTCTTCCTCTGTTTGTTACAAACTGTGCGAAGCAGCTGGGTCGATAAGTTATCCAAGTATCTTAGATTCTGTCTGGCCTTTCTTTGTGATCTTCGGATCTTATCATCACCCTCCTCCCATTGAAAGCAACCTTGTCCTAAAGGTTAGGAAATTATTCGGCTAAGTTCTGGGCGAGCACCCAGGTAGCTTCTTCGGTTGGGAACTATTTCCATTTAACCAGGTTTTCTTCAATAACCTTGCCACCTCGTTTGATCTAGCAAGTGTCTAGGATAAATTCTGGTTGGAGAATGATGTTGTTGTTGATCGAAGGGGAATAAGCTTGAAAGGTGGCTCTGTGAATGAGAAAACTTAGAGAGAGAAAGTTGAGGAGAGAGAGGGCAGCAAAACAGAGCAAGCTAATGTAACTGCCTCTATTTTACTGTTTTGAAGAGGCGTGCACTTTCTTTGGAGAGAAGAAGTTATTTCTCCTTTTTATTTCAACATATATATATAAATACAAATTTAAACAGATTACATCAACCAACCGATCAAATCAAATTGACCGAAAATCATGCATACACATCGCATAGAATTTTACGTATCCTTCCGTGAAACAACTTCACGGTGGATTTCTTTTTTTTTTTTTTTGAATTTAAACTTAACAAAAAAAATCATTAAATTTAACACTCCCCCTTAATGACTTTTTTCACCAATCCCCACCTTTTCCCGCAATTCCTCAAATTTAGCTTTAGACAGGGCCTTGATTAGAATGTCTGCAAGCTGATCATCAGTGGAGCAATGTATCAGCTTTATTTCTTGATTCCTCTCAGTCTCACGTATAGCATGATACTTAACGTTAATGTGTTTAGTTCTCCCGTGCATTACAGGATTTTTCGCAATGGCAATTGCAGACTTGTTGTCTACATACAACACTGTAGGTGTTTGTTTGTCCAGCTTTACATCATTGAACACCTTCCTCAACTAAATTGCTTGGTTAGTTGCTGTAGCTACGGCTACATACTCAGCCTCAGCTGTGGACTGAGCCACAGTATCCTGTTTCTTAGATGCCCATGAAAAAACACCGGAGCCTAGTTTGAACAAGTACCCAGTTGTGCTACGTGCATCTTCTACGCTTCCTGCCCAATCACTGTCACTGTAGCCGACTAATCCACTATCAGCTCTTGCTTTGAATTGAACACCAAAATTCAGGTTCCGTTCAAGTACCTTAGCACATGTTTGGCAGCTTGTAAGTGTGATTCCCTCGGTGAAGCCATGTACCTTGAAAGCAAACTTACTGCAAACAAAATGTCTGGTCTGGTAGCTGTGAGATACAGAAGGCTCCCAATCAGACTTCTGTAATTCCCCTCTTCAACTTTGCTACCTTTCTCGTCCTTTGACAATTTCAGGTTGGACACCAGTGGTGTAGACACTGATTTACAGTGATTCATGTTGAATTTATTTAGAATTTCTTTGGCATACTTTCCTTGTGAAATAAAAATACCCAGGTTGCTTTGATGAATCTCCATTCCCAGGAAGTAGGTAGCCTCTCCAAGATCAGACATCTAAAATTCCTTTTCCAATTTCAGCTTGAACTCTATCATTTTCCTTTTATTGCTGCCTGTCACCAATATATCATCAACATATACTGCAGTGATAAGACTGTCTTCATCTCTATTCACATACAGTGTATTTTCTGTCATGCTCCTCTCAAACCCACAGTGGAGTAAGTATGTATTTAACTAATCATACCAGGCTCGTGGAGCATGTTTGAGGTCGTATAGGGCCTTGTGAAGAAGATAGACGTGTCTCTCCTTTCGAGGTTGAATGAACCCCGGTGGCTGCTCAATATAAATTTTTTCATTCAGCTTGTCATTCAAGAAGGCCGATTTCACATCCAAATGCATCACACTCTAACTAAACTGAGCTGCCATGGCCAGGATGAGTCTAATTGTTTCATATCTGGCCACAGGAGCAAAGGTCTCTGTGTAGTCGATTCCTGGAAGCTGGGAGTACCCTTTTGCCACAAGCCGTGCCTTGTGCTTGTTTGTTGTCCCGTCCGAATTGAGTTTCACTTTGAACACCCACTTTACTCCAATAGGTTTTTTGTTTGTACTTAATTTTACCAAAGATCAAGTATTGTTTTTGTCAATCATCCTGATTTCCTATTCCATGGCAAGTCTCCACTCTTGCTGCTGAAGTGCAAAGATACACCTCAACAGAGAAAGGTTCTTTTGAGGCAAAGATACACCTCTCATAGATGTCAGTTAGACTTTTCATTTTTATTCTCTCTTCTGCTTCACCTTCTACATCTTTTTCATCTTCTTCATCTTCTTCATCTTGTTCATCACTGGTTGGGTTTGATACTGTCATTGATTTCATTCCTTCTTCAACTGTGACACAGTCTCGTTCGACTTTATGCTTCTCTCAATTCTCGTCTTGATGTAAAACCTATAAATTTAATTAAGAACTTTATCACATAAATTAAATGATGTGATAATAAAATACTATTATCATATATTAAAATAAATTGTCCAATTATTCGTATAATATATTGAATAAATTGTCAAATAACAATTTATTCAATATATTAGACGAATAATTGGATCGTGGGTATAACACTTATATCCCCAACAAAAGAAAAATTAGTGAACAAATAATGAAAATTTTAAGTAAACAAAAACTCAAAAGTCAAAACATGAAAAAACTCAAACGAGATGACCTGAATTGTTGAAAATAACAAAAATCCTAACCTTAGACACTAAACTGTCTTTCAATACGACATTCCATCTTCAAACTAATAGGCAGTCAAAAAGAGTAATTCAGACATACTAGAAGATATGTTGAAAGATTGTGTCATTCACTTCAGAGGGAACTGGGATGATCATTTGCCTTTGATTGAATTCGTATACAATAACAATTATCATACCAACAGTAAAATGGCTCCTTATGAAGCTTTATACAGGAGATCCTGTAAATCACCATCTTGCTGGGAAGAAGTTGGAGAGAAGAAACTAATTGGACTATAAATAGTAGAGGAGACTAGAGAAAATATTGTGTTGATAAGAAGACATCTTCAAACTACTCAGAGTAGGCAGAATGGCTATAATAAAGGGTATTATGATGATCATTTGCCCACGATTTCTTGCATACTGTACTTCTAACCCATCCCATAAATGAATATAATCTTAACATGATTCAAGTCATATGATCACTACATAAAAATCCATTAAAATTTCTTATATTTTGAAGCTTTGAATATACATTTTAATTTTAGTGGGATTAGTGACTTCTAATACATATAATTACAATTTATATTGAAAATTCAATTTGTGAATCCAACATTTCATTCATTCATTGTGGCTTTTGTATTTCAAACTTTTTCTCCTTTTTTCTACTTCCTCCGTTAAATAGGTTGCTACGTTGTATTTATATAAGAGAATAGTTTTGAGAAGAAGTTATTGTTGTGGCTTTCTGCACTTTAAGAGCATATTGTTGGAAACTAATTGTATAAATAAACTAAAAATGTGTACTTTGAAGAATCTTTCTTATATGAATTTTTGATGATCTATGAAAATTCATTCATTTGAAAATGACATGTTATTCGTAAAGATTGATGCAGAATAAATATGAATCAGATTTGTTCATTGCTATACTCATTTTTTTAATAAATTTATAAATTTAGATGTATCCTATACTTAAAGTAGATAAAAATTATTTATTTGACATCTATCCTAGTGACAAAATTTTACATCGACTTTTGAAGTCTATTAAATTGCAATTTTCTTAATACACTAAAAAATTTTACTTATAACTATCGACCAATTTATACTTTAAAATAAATTAATTACTATAAACTAATTTTATAAAATAAATTAAGGTTGCATCACTACACTATATCTGTTTCGACATAACGACGTTAACTTATTTTAATAGTAAAATATTGATATCTTAAAAAATCATAAACAGTTAGTTACAATTGTTGATAAAGACTTTCATATATTTTAACTATTGTAATAGTTGATAAAAAATTTTATATACTCTTTTATATTTATAAAATATTAGTTATAAATCAACTAAGAGAAAAAAAATTTATACAAAATAAATCACAAATTATTATTCTTTCTCTAAATTTTTTATCTTTCTCTTCTCTCTTTTCTCCTTATATTTCACTCTTTCTCTCTCTAAAACATGCTCACTTTCTCTCTCTATTTCTTCATCTCTCTAAAAACTCCCCTCTCTCTCATTAACTCTCTTCTCCTCTCTCCCTCACTCCCTCTCTTCTCTTTCTTCTAATTCCTTTTCAATCCTCTCTATTTCTTTACATTTTAAATCTACCTTCAATCTTTGAAATTTTTTCAAATTATCCCAAAAATTATCTAAAATTTAATTTTTTTAAAAAAAATCTACCTTCAATCGCATATTAATATCGAATCTTGACATAAAATATATTTTTGAATATTTATCACTAACGGAAAAAATAATAATATATTTTTGGTTAAAAAATATTTTATTTTATACGAATTATTAATTCATAGCTTTGTTTTTTATCGATTCAGAGCTACCGACAGACATATAACATGTGTTTTCACGTGAAAACTGCTCCCCATTCGTACGAAAAATCTCTAAATATTTTTTTTTCTAAGTATATAAAAATTTATTAATTCTGAAAATATTTTAATATGTATTAAAATTTATTAGGTGTTAGAAAAGCACAGCGTATTTAAACTTCTTAAATTTCATATACGTACAAAATTTTGCTTTTATAAACTTTTTTAACGAAAATTCAAACACATATTTTTATTTATGTGAATTCAATTTTAAAGCACCTAATAAATTATATTATATCTAATGTGAAAAGAGTATTTTTAGTTTTAGTTATTTTTAATATAAAAGATGAAATATTAAAATTAAGAAAAAATAAATTCTTTCAACTATTATTGAGAGGAGAAAGATTTTTTTAATTTTTATCAAAATAATTAAGAATTAATTATTTACACGATTGATAAATAGTACGTATCATTTGTCTTGAAAATTTAT
>NW_019014691.1:3992084-4003141 GCF_000150535.2 Carica papaya | reverse complement strand
AATGTTGGGTGTTATAAATAATAAACTAATCTACATATAAGTTTTACGTCCCAGCTAAAAACTTTTTTAGATGTAAATATTAAATTAGTTTTTATATTATTTTTAAATATTTAAATTTATTTTTATATTAAATTTTTTTTCTTTTGATCTATTTATATTAATTATTATTTATTAAATATCACTAATGCTGTTCTGGAAATTTGTCACATTGGGACGAGTTAGATACATGACTTTCTAGTTGAATAAATTTTCATCTTAAATTCATATGATATCTAAAGTATGAAAAAATATATTTTTATTTTAATTTATTTTTTAATATAACAAAAAATAAATATTAAAATTAAAAGCATAAAATTTTAAAAATAAATTCTTTCAACTTCTATTGAGAGGAAAAATATTTTTTTAATTTTTTAATCTTCATTAAAAATAATTCAAATTTTGATATTTTTTTTACACATAAGATGTCATATGTAATACCCTTAATTAGTTTTAATATATTTAAAATTAATGTATAAATATAATTTTTAAATTTTTTAAATTTTTATTTAATGTAAAAATGAAGAAAAATAGGTAGAAGATGAAACTGAAAATAAGTTTAGAAAAAAAAAAGGTAAAAATTTTGGTTCTAGGGATGTTTTTGAAAGAAAAATCAGAAATTAAGAATCAAAATATAATTTAGAAAAATTGTACCACGTAGGACGCTCAGTTAGCAGCCCCGACGAAACAGAGCGCACTGCGTGGCAAGGCACGTTGACGCGATACCACGCGGGAGGCCACGCTGGCAATCCGCGTACCTACGATCGAACGATCCAGATTTATTCCTGCGCGTACGGACAGTTCGAATCCATTCCCCCTTTAAACGCGATTGGATGACCCAAATCAAATCATACATGCCCAACCTATCCAGATATTTTGGAATACTTTAGTTGAGACTGCCTTAGTCAGAATATCGCCCAATTGATCTTCAGATCAAATCTTCGGCAATTCCAAAGTTTTATCTTCCAACTTCTCCTTGATGAAAAATCTATCCATCTCAACATGTTTTATTCGGTCACCACTGGGGTGTTATTGAATATCACATACTCCAACCAAGTTTAGGTCGCACCTAAACTTGCTATCTAATCCCTAAACATAGTGGCATTTGCCATCAAGTTCTTCACTACAACACTAATCATCTTATCGTCATTTGAACTATCTGGTTCCTGCAAATCAGCTGGTCCTGTAACTGACAAGTTATATGCAACCAGATTCTCATATCTCTATGGTCGTCTAATTTATCTTCTATCATTGTCTGTTATAATAGTATATGGTTATTGTTGATCAGATGTACTATCATCTTCTTGATTAAAATCATGCACTTCATTCTCTGTACTATTGGACTGAACTTCTAATTATGCTTATTCTCTGACATCGTGATCTAATTTTGCTATTGTCTTTCCCTTCTAACTGTCTAATGAAGCAGACTCATTAAATGTCACATCTCTGTTGATAATAAATCCTAGAACTTGGGATCATTACACCACAACCTATAGCCTTTCACTCTATATGCATACCTCAAAAATATGCAATTCTTTGCTCTCAGCTCGAGTTTACCATCCCTAACATGAGTATAAATAGGACAACCAAACACTCTCAACTGAGAGTAATCAGTATGTGACCAAGACTATATCTCAAAAGGAGTCTTACTCTCAATAGTTATAGATGAATATCTATTAACTAAGAAACTAGTAGTATTCACAGCTTCAGCCTAAAATTCCTGTCCCACACCTGAATAAGACAACATATTTTGCACCCTATTACAAAGCATCCTATTCATGAGTTCTACAATACCATTCGGTTGTGGTGTCCCAACACAAGTGCGATGTCTCACTATGCCTTTTGCAAAAGTCATCAAACCCATGATTGTAAAATTCTAACATATTGTTAATTCTAAGACACTTGATATTCCTCTCTATCTGCTTCTAAATCATTGTATTCCATCTAACAAATGTTAAAAATGTCTTTTCCTTGGATTTCAGAAAATACTCCCATACCTTCCTAGAGTTGTAACGCCCAAATAATTTTAAATTATTTTTATTACAATTATTATTTTTATTTTTATTTATTTTATTTTGTTTATTTTAATTTAATTTAAAATAATAATAAAAATAATAATAATTGTAAAATTGGGTAAAAATATTATTTGGATTTAATTGAAATTGATTTTGGGAAAAAGGGGTGAAAATTAGGATTCTGGAGGTATTTTTGAAAAGAAAATCGGAAACCGGGGGTCAAAACGCAATTTAGAAAAATTGTGCCCCGTCAGCGCCACGTCAGCAGCCACGTCAGTGGCCCAGTCAGCAGTCCTGGCCAACCAGGACCTGCCGCGTGGCAAGACCACGTCGACCAGGGAACGGGCCACGTGGGCGATCCGCGTGCGCGCGATCGGACGGCCCAGATGCGTCCCCGCGCGCACGGACGGCCCAGATCAAGCGTGCGCACAGACGGCCCAGATTTGATCAAAATGGACGGCTGTGATCAAAAGGCAAAAGGGTATAAATAAAACCCCCACACCTGACCACAAAAACCCTAGCCGCCTGCCCTCGCCGGAGAAGACGAACCAGACGCCGGAGGAGCCGGCCGCTGCCACCCGCCGCGACACCGGGGAGTTTTTCGACCGCCGATCGAGGTAAATTTCATACCCCCAACTCGTTTTTCCACGCTGAGTTCCCCTGTGGCCAAATTGGAGCCAAAATCCTGGCCAAACGGCCGAAAAACACGGCTGAAACCCAGCGGCACCGCCGTGCCCCTCCTCAGTTTTTGCCTCCGATGAGACCCTTCCCGACCTCCGTTTGATGCAATTTTTATATCACCGTGATCACCATTCTTTTTTCTACAGGTTTATCGGAGCCGAATTACCAAAACACGAACCTCACCGGAGAGCCGCCGCACCCGAGAGCACCGCCGCCGGTAAGCTTCGGTTTTTCGTAATTTTTTGGCCCCCCAAGGGTCCTAGGGTTGTTTTATCGCAGGGACCGATGCAAGTGTGGCCGAATTCGGCCGAACACGGCCAACCCGAGGCGAATCGCCGCCGCTTGGTCGGAGCACTGCGGAGCTGCCGTGCCGAAATTGCGATATTGGCTGAAAGGGGCCTGGGTCTAATTTGGGATTTTTTGGGACACGTGCAGGTACCAGTAGTGCGTTTCAGTTCCTCAGGAAAAATTCAGGAAAAATTAGGGACAGCCTGTAGGCACACTGTAGAGCCGTGTTCGAACCCCGAAACGAGTAAGGACCCCTCACCCTACTTCCTATCACGGTATTAAAGTTCAATAAATGATAAAATGGTATCTCATGAATCAACAGATGTGTGAAATTGTTTTAAGTCGCTAATGGAGCCCGAGTCTGGTGTGTTTGTTTGTTAGCTGTTGTTTGGCCTATTTTTCGGTTTTAAATGCAGTATGAGGTCTTATGTTTTCATTTCATAGTTTCGTATGCACATATTACTGTTTTATTGATTATGGTTGAATGACTGAGAATCCGATGTTGTATGTTGTCTTGTTTGGCATAAATTACTGGTTTGCTTGTTTGTTTGCGAATTAATGATGCTGACTGAGGAAAAGGGGAATGAAAGGTTATGTGAATTGATAATTGTATAATGTGGTCAGCCTGACTAGATATCCTGGGAGATGGTGGACGGACCGGGTCCGTAGGGAACCCTACCGGGATTGTGGTCTCTCATACCGGACGGGGTATGGAGATCTTATATGTTTTGGCGCCCATACCGGACGGGGTATAGGGACGGCCCGTTTCACCCTCATACCGGACGGGGTATTGAGGTTTATAGTTTTGGCGCCCATACCGGACGGGGTATGGGGACAGCCCTGGAATCTGATTACAAGTGTTAAGGGTTCACAGGTAGCGGGACCCCTATGGATCCCCATGGATACTAGTAGGCTGGTAAATAAAAAAAAATATGTTGTGTAATGATTGAGATGCAAAAGGCGTGATAAGTATTATGTTATACAGTTTCTATGATTTCGTGATGATGATAATGTTATTGCTTTCGTATATTGTTTTATGAATTTTACCGAGATAAGTGGATAATAAAGGTTTTTATGTTAATAAACGAGTTTGTTGTAAACTATGCTTCATTGGTCCTTTTGTGTTTTCTACCCACATTTACCTTCGTGACGGTGAGATAGTGTGATGTCTTTACTGGGCTGGTGTAGCTCATTCCTTATTTAATCATTTCATATCAGGAAGACATTGTTCCCGAGCCCGTTCCGCAGGAAGACGGCGAAGGGGACGCCTGAAGACTCCGTAGTCATATTTATAGCTTTTATTTTCGAGTTTCCCTTCTAGTTAGTTTGTTCTTTTATACTTTGAGCCCGTTTTTGGTTTTAGTGTAAGGGATGTTAAATTAAAATTTTTATTACGCTTCCGCAGTTGACCTTTTTAATACACATATTTTATTTTAAATTTCCGGGGCTGTTACAAGAGTAATTATCAATCAATGTCATAAAGTACCTAACACCACTCTTGGAGGAAACTCTATATGGATCCCATAAGTCCAAATGAATATAATCCAACTTATCTCTGGTCTTGTGCACTGCTTTTTTGTTGAACTTCACTCTGGTTTGCTTGCTAAACACACCGTTTTCACAGAAACCCAAAGCTCATTTTCTATACCCATTCAACAAATTTTGCCTACTCAAAATAGATAACTCCTTGTCACTCATATAACCCAAACGTAGATGCCATAATTGATTTGGATTACTGCTCTCTGATGCTACAATAGCTTCTTCTGAAATTATATTTTCCTGAAGAACAAACAATCTAGATTCTAAACTTTTTTCATGAGTAACTTGGTGCCTTTATACGCTTTAAGAGTACTATTCTCTACATGATATTTGTAATCCTGAATCACTAATGTAGAAAGAGACATCAGATTCCTCTTCATATGAGGAATATGCCAACACTCAATAGTCTTGATAATAACATCAAACATTCTTAATATAATATTATCAATCTCAACTACAGATAACGAACTATCATCTTCCATATAAACGGTATCACCCATCTGCCTGTAAGTAGTAAACCAGTGCCTATGTGGACACATGTAGAATATAGCACCAGAATTAAGAATCTAGGAGTTCTTTCTATGATTCGAATTCACAGATAGAACTACCCCAACACTGTTGTTATCACTATCATCAGAATTATCATCTTCCATATAAACGGTATCACTCATCTGCCTGTAAGTAGTAAATCAGTGCCTATGTGGACACATGTAGAATATAGCACCAGAATCAAGAATCTAGAAGTTCTTTCTATGATTCGAATTCATAGATAGAACTACCCCAACACTGTTGTTATCACTATCATCAGAATTATCTCTGATGACTATATTAACATAACTCTCTTGCTCATTTCTTCTCTTTAGCATAAGACAATTTCTTCTAAAGTAACCCTTCTCCCCACACTTAAAATAATTTTCCTTTTTACCTCTAAATTTTGATTTGCCCTTTCTCTGTGTCATTCCCCTACTTATCAAACCTTCCCCTTTCTGTTCTATATTCAGTAAAGTTCTTTTGTAACTTTCAATTTTAGTGCATTATTAACATCATCTAGTGAAATACTAGTTTTTCTATACAATAGAGTATCAATAAAAGTCTCATAAGAAGATGGTAATGAACACATAATAATCAATGTCTGATCTTCATTTTCAATCTTAATATCTATGTTATTCAAGTTCATAATTAAAGAGTTAAACTCATCGAGGTATTGTTTAATGGGCGTATCTTCACTCATTCTAAAATTATACATCATTTTCTTTAGATAAAGGCAGTTCGTCAGTGATTTTACATAATAGAAATCTTTTAATTTCTTCTACGTAGCTAAAGTTAAAATTTCTTCAGCAATCTCTCATAGAACATTATCATTAACGCTCATAAAAATCGCACATAAGGGTATATCCTGCATACTTGCCTTTTTCGACTCTCTCATACCCTAAGAATATATTTCTTTAATTGCCCCACATAAACCTTGTAGTACTAGGAATGATCTCATTCTAATCTTCTATAAGCTAAAACTTGTACCACCATCAAATTTTTCTATCTTATACTTTGTGGATATCATCTTGAATCCCTAAACTTTGCACTAAAAAACTAAATAGAGAGAAAAAACATTGTCAGAAAGCAAAAAATACTCGCAGGGAGTCACCACTACACATAAAACCATCGAACGCAACCATAGAAACACAACACGTGCCTTCATGTGCCTCCACACTCCTCCACGTGCCGCCACGTGCTCCTCTACGCGCTGTCATATGCACGACTGCCGGAGATGTCACACGTGGCCATTGCCCGCCTTTTGCCGCTGCTAGGAAACACCAAAAAACACAAAAAAGTGCAGCTCGACGAATTCGGTACTGATCTGGTGAAAACATGTTGAAAAACTATTAGGAACGCCGCAAAACGGGCCTGGAGCGAACCAAGTGCCGCTGCGCTGGTTCTCCTTCTCCGGCAAGTGTTCTCCTTCTTCGGCCATGGTTTCGCACATAGACGACTTCTTCTAGCTTCTCTTTGTCCGTCTGTCATGCACAGCTGCAGCTTCGGTCAGATCGCGAGCCTCTTCTCTTGTTTCTGCCCAAAACCAAAACTGTGTGCAGCTCCTTCTTCCTCCTTGCAAATTCGGTGAGCTTCTAGATACCCCTATCAGCTGCTGTCGCCTGCGAACCTTCTAGTTCTAAGTCGCACGCAAGATCGATTCTTCTTCTTTGAAAAATTACCACTCATTGCGCAGATTTGAGCTGATCCACTACCCACGGTGGCTGCCGCCTCTGTTTCCTCTGTCTGATCTTATCTGTAAATCTATACACACTCTCTCTCTCTAATCCAACTCAAGCCGAGCTACGATATCACTTGTTGAGAAAAATTAATCCATAAAACATGCACAATCATACCAAAGTAAAAGCATAAAGAAAAGAACACAAGTATTTTATGTGGTTCGGCAGTGTGCCTACATCCACGGACAAGACTAGCAAGAAAGAATTTTACTACGTAATCTGAGAGTACATCACCAACAGATTAGCAAATCTATTTATAGAGAAACTAATAGAGTTTTTCACAAATAAAATTTTTATAGGATATACATCAAATATTTTTCAGAATAAATACGAAAAAAATTCAAATAAATTATTCTCAAAATATAAATAGATATCGCCAAAATTCAAGACACATCAACAAAAATATTTAAAATTTTTTCAGCAATCGGAAAGTCAATAATATAATCTTGGCGGAAAAAGACATCTGATACGAATTATTAAGTCGTAGCTTTGTTTTTTATTGACTCAGAATTACAAATAGACATAACATGCATTTCACATGAAAATCGTACGAAAAATCTCTAAATATTTTTTAAAAAATGTATAAAAATTTATTAATTAAAGATTTAATGCGCTCAAGTTAAAATTTATTAGGTGTTAGCATATTTAACTTGTTAAATTTCACGTACGTATAAAATTTTGCTCTTATAAACTTTTTAATGAATCTTCAAATACATATTTTTATTTATGAAATTTGTCAATTAAAGCGCCTAATAAAGTTTATATCATTTTATTGTTAATTTTCTTCATTGGGTAGATTCTTGTCAAAGATTCTGTTAGTCTACATACAAGTTCAACATCCCAACGAAAAAAATGGTATGATTATTGAATTAGTCTTTATATTAAAATTTGTCCATCCATACTAATCTCTATTTATTAGATTAATATTTACACTGTTAGTGGATTTGATACAACACGTTGGACGCATGACTTCTTAATTGAGTAAATTTTTATATAAAATGTTATATTATATCTAATGTATAAATATTATTTTTATTTAATATAAAAGATGAAATATTAAAATTAAGAAAAAATAATTTCTTTCAACTATTATTGAGAGGAGGAAGAATTTTTTTTTAAAAAAAAAAAATTTCATCGAAATAATTAAAAATTAATTATTTACACGATTGATTGATAAATAGTACGTATCATTTATGACGAAAATTTATTCAACTGTAAATGATCACATGTCCAACTTAATTAATAATACATAAACTAAAAAAATATTTTTTTTGAAATTAATACACATTTTTTTAAAAAAATATTAGAATCAAAAGAATAAAAAATTAGTACATTAATTAATTAAACATATATGATTAATACTTGCACTAAGTTAATAGTTAGTCCGCTAAAAATTACAAGAGAACGTACAAAAAAATGCAGTATATATATATATATATATATATATATTCATTTGGACCTACCTTTTTGACTTTATGTACGCATGAAAAACACATGCCTGCCATCAACAGTGGAATATTTTTTTCACTCATTAGACAGAGAAATAAATAATAATAATTACAGAAAATTAAGAAATCAGATCGTGTCATAAATAAATATATATATATATATATGTACGTATAAGGGCATTTGTTGAGTTAAGATCGATATATACACAACAAAGCGTTTACTAAAACTTGCAGTATTCATAATAAGATCTATATCAGGGTGTATAAATTTCTATTGTATGGCTATTCACAGCTTAATTCAAGGATTAATCCCTTCAAGCTTCTTCTTCATGAATAGCAGACCAGAAAATTGTAATCTCATCAAAAATGGTGTCTGTGTTGATCCTTTTAGGGTTCGGTGCAAGCTTGCAGCTGGTGGAAGTGAAATTCCGATGCATCAACAATCCATTCCAAGGAGGTCAGCAAATTATGAACCTCCTCTTTGGAGCTATGATTATATTCAATCTCTGACAAATGATTATCTGGTACGTACGTTTCCTTCTTACCTTGCTTAATTACTAGTGTGCATCTTCTTTATTAATAAAATGATCTGACTTTGCCAAAAAAAAAAAAGATGATATTTATGATCGTTTGATTAGCCTACTTCAAATTTACAAATTGATTAAGCCTTTCTTTTAGTACAGGAAGAATCTTATGGTATACAGTTAAGGAAGCTAAAGGCACAAGTGAGCACGATGCTTGAACTTTTGGAGGATCCATTGGATAGCATTGAGTTAATTGATATTCTTGAGAGGTTGGGATTATCTTATCACTTTACAAATGATATAGACAAAATCTTGAAGTGCATAAGTGAGAAAAACAAAACAAATAATGATTCGTGGAAGAAAAATAATTTATATGCAACAGCACTTGAATTCAGACTTCTAAGACAACATGGCTACCACATACCTCAAGGTACTTAAACATGACCATATTGGCACTTCTTTTTTGAGTTAAATAATGGAGAAATTGATACATAAAGTTGCTTAAGTCAACATGTACAAATTCGTAAAACAAATCTTCATTTGTATCTTGTAGAGATTTTTAATATTTTTATGGACGAGAAAAGGAGCTTTAAGGCACACCTCAACGAAGATATAAAGGGAATTTTGAGCTTGTATGAAGCTTCATATCTTTTGGTAGAAGGTGAAATAATTCTAGAAGAAGCTAGAAGTTTTACCACAAAACATCTTAAGGAATATATAAAGCAAAATAAAAATGATCTTTCAGTGTTTGTGAGCCATGCCTTAGAGCTTCCCTTACACTGGAGAGTTCCAAGAGTGGAGGCCAGATGGTTCATTGAGTACTACGAAAGGAAACAAGACATGAGTCCTATCTTGCTTAAGTTTGCAAAGCTAGATTTCAACATAGTGCAGGCCATTTACAAAAAGGATCTAAAACAAGAGTCAAGGTAAGTAAGAGGAAGCAAATATTTTGTTCATCTATTTTATGACTAAGAAGACCTAATCAATTCTAAAAATAATTAAATTTAGACAATATATAATAGTCTTATAGGCAATGAGAAATTCATAAACGCAATTTGAATATTTAATTTCTTGACTCAAATATCACCAATATTATAGGTAGAGATAAATAATAAATTGATTCATCTTTTATTAAGTTTTTATTATAACAAATTTTCAGTTAGTTACCTAAATTTCAACTTATGGTTGTTATTGTCTTATTTTTGCTAATTAACTTCCAATACAAGATGTATTACATTTGTACTTGAGAAACTTTTGGTTTAACAAGTTTATGCATAAGAGTATTATGTAAAAACTCAATTACAACTAGAATTAGTCAATCAAATTGCTTAGTAGAAACTTAAAAGATTTTATATATTTCTTTTACTCTTTAGTGTTAATGTTCTATATTTTTTAGGCAATGGGATTAAGTTAGTGAATTCTAAACTTTGAAAGCTTTAATAAATTGAGTTGATTGTTTTCATGCTTCCATGATACCTACATCACTTTATTGGATTAGTATCATTTTATTCTTGGAACGAATTGGTTGTGTTCAAACTTGCATGTTACTTAAGCAACTTTTTTGGATTAGTGTAAAATATGATGTGCTTAAAACATTATGATGAAAAATCTTAATCATTTGCTATAATTTTCTCAAACTAATAGCAATTTTCTTATTTTGCAAAATAAGATGGTGGAAGAATATTGGCTTCGAGGACAAGCTAGTCTTCTCGAGGAGTAGGTTAGTGGAGAGCTTTTTATGGAGTATCGGTATTACATTTAAGACTCAACTTGGATATTACAGACAAATGGTAACAAAAGTGATTTCTCTCGTGACTACTATTGACGATATTTATGATGTATATGGTACTTTAAATGAACTGGAGCTCTTTACAGATACCGTTAAAAGGTTAGTAATGCACACTTTTCTAAATTAATTGTAGTTGTCTTATAAGATGATCAATGTTTACTAGATTTATATTATAAATATTAAAATTACAGGTGGGACATTCATACAATTGACCAACTTCCAGAGTACATGCAAATATGTTTTCTTGGCCTCTATAACTCTATAAACGAAATTTCATTTGGCATTCTCAAGGAATATGGGACTAATGTCATTCCTCACCTAAGAGAAGCGGTAAGTATCTAATTCAATTTCATTAATGAAATAATTTTTTCATAGAAATATATATATTTCATTAATTAAATAATCATCCATACACTAATACTACACAGTAAATAATAACACAATTTTTTAAATACCAATTTTTTTTAATA
>NW_019014691.1:3823484-3837547 GCF_000150535.2 Carica papaya | reverse complement strand
TATTATCTAATCCTCAATTATATTGCTTGAATTAATTCATAATCCTATAAATTGTTGATTGAGAAATTGTTATGAAATTATGATTTAGACTGGTGGTGAGAATTTTCAAAAGCAAAGAATCCAAGTGGGTCATGGCCGTCCCTTTTTTTTTTTTTTTTGGGAGGAGGGGAGTAATTTGACCATCAGTAACCAATGACCATCATCATGGTCAAAACTATGGAAATCTCCATTATCACTTGGATAAATTAATCCAAGATAAAGTCATATTAATGAATTAATTAGTGAATATGTATAGATATATTGCTGGAGAAATCTTGTCCACTGGACTTAATTTATACTCTTAGAACCATGCTTAATTAGTACTAGTGATAAAGTACACTAACAATTTGGGTATTGCTTTGTTTTTCTATTTGAATTATATATATAATTGTTTTATCAGTAAACATTTATTAAAACTGGGTGGGTAATTAAGATAATAATAACCCTAATTGTTAAAAATAAATTTATTCATTATTATTATTATTATTTCTATTTAATTAAATTAAACTAATTTAAAAACATATATTATTACATAATAAATTACAATAAAATTTAAAATATAATAAAATAATAATAATAATAATTTGTGGTGTTACAAAAATGCCCTTTGACCAACACAAATTGCTCAATCTCAATTTCCCAAAATTCAAACTAATCTAGAAGAAGAATAAATACATTTGTGTGTGTGTGTGTTTGAGTGTCTTTTTTATCATTAATAGGTTCAAGCCCCCATCTCTCTTTTATCTTGTTACTTTTGAGATTTGGAAATGTCAATGAATTTATTGAGGATCTTTATGTAAATTAAAATGACTCAGAGATATATATTTTACCAAATACACTTAAAAAATATTTAACATTTCTAAATGAACATGCTTTAGTTAAATAGTTATTTTATTTATTTTTAAAGTTAAAGAATTAATTTTAAACTCTTGTTATTTATATTGAAAAATATATTTATGAGATATTTTTATTTAAATAAAAAATT
Source organism: Carica papaya (assembly GCF_000150535.2). The sequence continues at coordinate 3,836,523 of NW_019014691.1, read as the reverse complement.
TAAAAGGCCTACTTAAAAAAAAAGAATCTTTACCTATTTGAGTATAAAAGATGATTTTATATTATACTCCGTCTAGCGTTATGTTTGATTGAGATTTTTATATTTTAAAAATACTTTTTACAATAAAAAAAAAATAAAATATAAAGTGTTTTTAGTAGTAGATATATTCAAAATTTAATAGATTTAAAATTAAAAATTATAATATATGACTTTTTAAAAATAAATTTGACTTTTACTGAAAATTTATATTTAAAAATTTAAAAGTTAATTTTACTAAACACAAAATTTTTATTTTTTTAAAGTAGTATTTCTTTCTACACGTATTTTTATTAAATATTAAATAAATTCTGATTAAAAATATTTTTAATTAATAACTATTTTAATAACACTTTGCCTAAATGCCTACTTAGTAAAATTATCGATTGTTATTAGTTAGATTTTTTTTATATATAAAAAAAGTAAATGAATTAATAATAATAATAACAGTAAAATTTTAAATATTTATCTAACATTCCGGTCCAAAATGACACATTTCTTTAATAAATACACAAACAATTTGTTGTGCCCCATGATGCAGCCCTATTACATATTATTTTTCTATATTTACTATTAATTAGTACAAAAATATTACAAGTGACTATTGAATTATTGATTAAATTAATTATTTTAAAATTTTAAATTGATAAAAAAATACTAATCAATTTTTTTTTTAATTCTAGCACGTCCATCATACATTGCGTAAAGTTTAATAAAAATATATAACTATATTATCGCATTAAATAATTAATTAAACTTATTCTGACATTTTAAAACGACGATCTCTTAAAATTTAACAATAACAGTGTCATACTTGCAGTTCAAGAAAATAATTATTATATTATAGGCTTCAATTCACATATTATATATTATTGCCTATTCTTAAACTTCATTTAATTTAATCATCTATATTTTCATAATTACTAATAAAGACGTATTAAAAATACAATATACAAGAGCTCATTTTGTTGGGTGAACAAAAATAATTTTTTTTCTCAAACCTTATTTGATGGTGATTAATAAGGAGTCGTAACTCCAAAATTCAGGTGTTTCGAGTGACTTTCATTGTGTGCGAAAATTCAGGAATTCGACGAATGTCGCTGGTAGATATATTGAGATTGTATGTTCTAATGTAGATGAGAGTGTCGATTGAGGATACTAGTTAGCAATTAGCTTGTTTAAACTTGTTAATTATTCTGGTGTCTACATAATTCAAGACTTGGAAAATATAATTTTGAGTCCGGACGCTTTTCCATTTTGGTTTCAAGCAGATGTTTAACAAGTTGGGTGACGTCATCCCTGTGATGTAGTACTGTAGCACGTGAAAGATTCAATGGTGGCTCTGGACAATCTTTTGTTTCTTTTTAAATGTTAAACTCCACTTGCCGTCACATAAAATCCCTTTCCTTCATTGGCCACCACTTTTTGTCTTTGCTCGCCCTCAAATTTTTAACATTATCGTGATTATTTTTAATTAAATAAATTAATTGTTAAAATTATTTATTTAGTTAAAAAATATAATAAATTGGTTGAAATTTGTTGATGCAATTTAAATTCCGAAAAGATCATATTTAATTATGAAAATATTTCTGTAATTCTAACAAGATTTAATCTTACTTTGATTACTATAATTTTTTATCGTTGCCTGTAATATATCTAAAATGTAGAATAATGTGTATGTAGAGATTGAATTTTAATTTAATATTATATTTATATGCATATATATAAAGTAACCCAATTAATTAAAAGATTGGTGGTCAAAGTTCAAAACTAACAAAATCTAATGATCTTTGAGAATTTATAATATTATATATATATATATATATATATATATATATATATACACATATATGATTTAGACATGGCCCTTATCGTCACCTCCTGGGTCCAACTAAGAAGTCCATCTTTTTGACATGCTGCTCTCAGCACTTCAGAGAGCATATGTGACTGTATATCCATATCTTTATATATTGACTGATTCTTGTTTAATGACAATTACTGATAAAATCAATTCTGACTCTTTTGGAATGAATCAAGAATCATGCAAATCATTTTCTATTTGTCTGAAAATGTCACTATCTAATTGAGATTAAGAACAATGAAGATATTTTCTGGAATACTGATTAACTACGAGGATTTATATATTGTAGTTTATAATGAGTAATTATCTTATCCATTTCTCTTAGTTTTGATTCAAAACAAACTAAACCCGATATGACTTGGTAAGGAATAATAAAAGAAAAATAAAATGAAACAAAGATGATAACAAGAGAAGGATTAAGGTGATTGATAAGGAGGACGATGTTATTGATTAATGAGATCATAAGTTGCTGATGAAGAAAGCTGAGATTTGGCATAAACTGCTTGCCAAACATTAATTGTTCACATGCTAGCTATATATATATATATATATATATATATATATATATAGTCACACACACATATTATGTATACACGTACATTATATCTAGGTAATGATAACCTGCATTCGTCTCCCAGCGACATGAGCAGTGTTTGGAAATCTGTTCAAAGTGGGTTGATCTTTTGAGATTTGTAGGTGTTGATGAGGTTTTTACCTCCAGGTTTCATGGCGGCACTGCCGGAGATCATCACCTTTTCAAAACTAGTGTTGTCACCTTCTTCTTCTTCGTTTTGTTCTCGATCAATTTTAGTGAGATTGATGTTGGAGGTCTGATCGCCAGTTCCTGCAACTTTGGAAGTGACGGTGGAGACAGCAGTCTCAACCATGTCCGCCAAGTTCTCGAATATCTTTTTCTTTATCTGACCTCTCTTTGGCGGGAACCAGTTGTAGGATGTCTCATTTTTCATCTTCTTCACTGCAGCCTTCTCTTTGATCTTCTCCATTAGCGATGCTTTCTGCTCACAACGACAAAATTCAAGAAATGGTCTTCTGATGTCGGAAGAAGAAGAAGAAGAAGAAGTGGGTACTGAAGAAAAGAGCCGAAGTAGGGAAGGCTATTTATAAAGAAAATCTCATGAATTTTTCCAACAGTGTGAACGTAGAAAAGTAGAATGTCCTTTCTTAGTCTGTGGGGCTCTGTCGTCTCCATCATTTTTAGTAATGTTAAATTAGCAAATTATTCTTGTCTATTTGTTACTTACTGAATTTTGTTAATATTAAATTAATTAATTACTTTTAATTTAGATCTTCCACTTTATGCATCCCTTTTGCCATCCATGTTTCGCTCTACTGCCCATATTCGTAGTCTCTTAGTTTTGTTTGGATTCTGGGACAAATTTATCAGTTTCGATTTCCAGAACTCTCCCATTTAATCTATCAATATATAGGTCTTACTATCTCCTTAAAAAGAACATGCCAATGTACATACATATATATATATGTGTGTGTGTACACGTGTGTGTACGTCTGAAACCTATTCAAAATTACCAGCTCCCAGTTTTAGTATCTATCGTTTATGTGTTGAATTTTTTGTCCAGAAAGTGTTTGATGACGGTAACCGGATTCCAATATTAAATTATAAAATTTTGCAAAAAAGTTGGTTTGAAAAGGACGCTTTTCATGCAATCAATTTTGGTTCCAGATGCATGTGTGTCAATACATATATATATATATATATCTCTTATGCATATACATGTGCTAGTCATGCATTTTGTCGGATATCATGCAGTATATAAAAGACTTCACTGAGATTTAAGGATTACCCACCCTGTAACCAACTCACAATATATATACATAACTATATATTCTAAATTACCTATTATAAATATATATGTCATTTTCATTAAATTAAAAAAATATATAAAAGTCATTAAAAAAAAAAACCCTTAACTCTTCAAACTCCCAAAACATCTCCGCCCAATCATTCTTCTACGCCATGGATCTTCCTCTTCACTTTGCCGTCTATATATAATTAAAACATGAAAAACCTTATTATAACTCGTAGGAACCAATTTTGAACCACTCTTTATTACAAAATAGCAAATATACATTTTTCTTATTATTTTCAAAGTATAAATTGTTTGTGTTTAAGTTTTATTTTTAATTTTTACTTCTAAATAGGTAGAACTTCTAATATCATAAAACATATAAATTATTCAAAAAAAATAAACAAAAAATATAATATTAACATACTTTTATTTAATTTAAACAACATATGTTTGATAAAATAATATATATAAATTAAAAATTTTACAAAATAAGTAAGTTGACGCAACAACAAAACATTTATAATCTTTAATAGAAAGATTATCAAAACAAACATAAAAAAAAAGTATAAAATTTTTTTATATAGATTTAAATCAATGACTTTATGCCGCAAAGTATAAAAAGTAGTGTAATCTTGTAACAAAAAATCATGTTATAACAATTATTTATTATATAACAAAAAGATTATGTTATAAATATATTTTTAACATTTGACCGGGCTTTAAAGGCCGATCATGGATTTAACTTGAAAACGGGCTTAAAGTGGGCCTTCCCTCTCCCCCAAATTTCAAACCAATATCCCAAGCCCAAAGCCGTGACCCGGAATTCATGCACGATTCGGTTCCGAGATGCTCTTTTCAGACTCGGTTCTCCACTTCTCTCATCCCCCTCTCTCTCTCTCTCTCTCTCTCTCTCTCTCTCGTTCGTTCGTATGTACCCACTGCGTTGCAGGCGAGCAAGTCATCTTCAGTTCGCTTTTCCGCGTAGACTCTGGCGTAATCCGTAACCAGGTAATCCTAACTATCCGTCCTCCTCTCTCTCTCTCTCTCTATATATATATACACACTCACATGTTGCGAATTTTTACCTGCTTACTTTTTGCAATACCAAGGAAATATTATTAACTACATGATTAGGTTTGTTGTTTTAATGTTATAGTTTTTTGAAGAAATTATAGCTGTGTGGTTTTTATTTGGTTAAATTATTTGAATCCAATCGGGAGTCACTTGGCATTTGACTCAGGTTTATGTAGATAATTTGGTTGAAATAAATTTCGATTATGAGTTACAGTGTTTTGCTGCTGATTTACTTGTGGTGTGTTTAATTCGAACTATCTTAATTTGATTTTTACTCCAGTTTTATAAATAAAGTTTCTTTAATAATTTTAAGCTATAATTCCAATTTGGTTTAGCTTAGTTATCACTGCTCGATGTCTCTTGTTTCTCGTGCATTATCATTTTTATGAGTTCAGATCCTTTTTGTTTATCAGTCTTGTATTATACTGTGTAAAAATTTAGCTAGTTAGGGCGCAGGTGATGCTTTAAAAATTTAGAAGGAGCATTAAGGGATACAATAATAGAGGAAATCTTTCTTCTGTTTCTGATTTGATTGCTATTTTTCGCAGTGGAATTATAAACTAATGGGGTGGATCTCAATACTTTTTCTAGTAATTATTTTATTGGTTATACATAGGTTAATGTTTTATTATACATAGGTTAATGTTTTACTTTTTTTGAGAGGAAGAGATTAGAATGTCATAAACAAGGTACAAGGCGGTATCACTCATATAGAGAAGCCATTTACAAGGTCTTGAACTCATGATTTCCACGTCTAACAAAATGAGAGCAAATTTTCGATAAAATTCTTCTATTTCCTTCTTTCTTTCCATATGGCCCAGAAATAGCCAATGAAATAAGGTGGAGAGGCTTCTTCTTAGCTTTATGAATTATGGCCATGACTGATCTACAACCATACCAGAAACAACTCTACTAAGTTGAGGAGGTTGAAAGATGCATTGCACAACTTCATTGCCTCTATAAGACCAAAGGAGAAGATAGTTGGGGATTCATTATTTACAAACGCATAGGGTAGCCATTAACTAGGATTCTCCCCCTCTTCCCACACAGGAAATCCATTTTTGGCGTATCCACCATGCAGTTGCACCCAGCCAGGAGGGTGAACAAGGCTAACAAATTAACAAGAGTTATAACATTGCCTTGTATACAGGGTCATCGGGCATTTTGACAAGTTTGAAGATTAACTTTGTTGTTCTTTTGATTTTAATTTAATGTGCAATGGTAATGGCTGCAATATTTATAGTTTTTTAGCTTTGGATTAATTTTTGACGTTAGAAGGGTATATATGGTTCTTTTATTACAATGGTTCCACAAATTGATTCAAGAATGCTTTATATTGCCCACATTGCCTTTCATTCTTTGGTTCTTGTTTTTGCTAATAAAATCTTTGATCCGTCCTGGGCAGTCTTATAACGGAGAATACAACTGGAAGATGGATCAGCAGGAGGAGGAATGCCATCTTGGAAGTGGACTTAGTGGCAAGCAAGATGCTGAGGTGAATTTAATGTATCTATCAATATGAGCGTTTATACGAGTTGGCCCTAGAACTGACTCATTAATATGCTTTAAGAATTCAGCAGTAATTCTTTACTACAAAGAGTTCCTATTGGTAAAAAAGAGTTGTTATGACTTCTGGTTTGTTGTTATATTGTTCCCAATTAGTATCTACTATAAAACAAGTCTGTGCTCATTTTTGGAATGGCCCTAATTCTTTCGTTAATAAATCATTGAATAGTTCTCTTTAAATTCTGATCTGCAGGAAGCTGTTGCTCGTCTGGAGGAAATTAAGAAGTCAATTGAGGCAAAGATGGCTCTTCGTCAAAGCAATTTGAATCCTGAAAGGCCTGGTTAGTTAAACTAGTTAATACATGAGTTTACCCCCCTCTTTTTAAAAATGTAACTGAACAATGATTGACTAGTTGTTGAAATAAGAAACCTTTAATGGTACTTGTACATATCCCAATTGGAATAGAAAAACGCTTCATAGGGGATACAGTGAGAGGGACTTTAGTTATGAGGAATGTCGAGAAGATGTTTTGATGGTAAGAAAGATGAACTTTTCTGGTGGTTTGATTGCTGTAGTAATTTCATTGGAGGCGTAGTTCAGATTTGACAAAGAAATTGTCCCTGATGAAGGGACAAGCATTTGGCTATCCAAAGACTATATTCCTTTCTAAGAACCTTTTTTTTTTGGGTGAAAGTATGTCTATTTGACTGTGGGTCTTAAAGTAGTTATCCTGAATCCCATCGAAAGGGGTGATTTCTCCTCCAAATGCTCTTCAGTTTCTCTGTTTGTTTTAATCAAACATTGTCATCAATTGACCCAGCCACTAACCATTTCATTCTCATTATTGCTAGGACTTCTTCCCACCGGTTCCTTGTCCATGTGGACCACAATTGACTTGGGAATGTCTTATTTTTTATTTGAAAAAAAAACAATTGACAATGAATGTGTTTAGCTATTTCTGCTTATAAGAAAGCATTGATTCAACCAGTTGATAGTATTTATAGTATTTATAGCTATGTCTTAATTGGTTCTACCTTGTTATGCCATGTTGAACGGACATATAGTTTCAAATAATTTTCTGAAGGACTGTATCTTTCAATACTTTGACGCTAATCACTGCTTCATTTTTATTTGTGTTTTACTCTTGGTTCCAGACTCAGGCTTCCTTAGGACATTGGATTCTAGCATCAAGCGGAACACAGCAGTAATTAAGAAATTAAAGCAGATAAATGAAGAACAGCGAGAAGTGCTGATGGATGAGCTGCGAAATGTCAACCTTAGCAAATTTGTTAGTGAGGCTGTGACGGCTATTTGTGATGCGAAGCTTAAAAGTTCAGACATTCAAGCAGCAGTTCAGGTTGGCTTTGTTGGATATTCATTCAGCTTTTTGTCTGTTTAATGGGGCTTAGACATCCATCTTATTTATATGTTTTCTTTATTTATAAGTTTCTTAAAAAACCTTATTTTTTAGTTTACCTCGCCCACTTAAATTGGCTTATTAGGTTTTAAAATACTTAATGGAATTTTACATTTTTTTTAAAAAAAAAACTTCATGGAATTTACATTCTTCTTTGTTAGGTTTAAATTAAATTTGATATAACTTTTTCTGTTTGATGTAGACTGCTAAAATAGAAAAGAAACCAAAACTAGATTGTGTTTATTTGAGGAATCAAAACAAGGTGTTAGTAAGGCAATATGTTGTAAATTAAGAATTCAAATTCTTTTGAAAAAGACCTTTCTTGAGGATATATACACCAGAAGGCTTTGAATACTATTGATTTTGGAAGGAAGTTATCCGTGTAGTTTTCTGGTCAATCTAATAACTTAACCGTGTTTAGTTTTCAGTCTATGAGAGTCTTGTTTTACTTTTTTTTTTTGTGTGGTTGTTGTCAGTCTCCTTTGTTGATCTATATTTGAGAAGTCTGTCAGCATTCAGCTAGTTTAATAGTTTGGAAGCCATTGATTGATTAATACTCATGAAGTGCACCTGTGTTTTGTTGATCAGCAAACAGAAGGAATTCAATGTGGTTTGTTTGTTTTAGCATGCATATTAACGGGATGCAGGCTTTATGTTAGATACTATTATACGGTGCATTTACTAGATAATATCAAAGCATACTGGATAATGTTTATTGAGGAAGTTACATGTTTTCTTTGTGCTGTATCTGATACTTGTTTATTTTCCAAAGATCTGCTCTTTACTTCACCAAAGGTACAAAGACTTCTCGCCAAGTCTGGTGCAAGGACTCTTAAAAGTTTTCTTTCCTGGAAAATCTGGAGATGATTTGGATGCAGACAGGAATTTGAAGGCCATGAAAAAGCGAAGTACTCTGAGACTCCTTGTGGAGCTTTACTTTGTTGGAGTGATAGAAGATAGTGGCATCTTCACCAATATTATTAAGGACCTTACTAGTGTTGAACACTTGAAGGACCGAGATACTACTCAGACAAATTTGACTCTCCTGGCTAGTTTTGCTAAACAAGGAAGAGTTTTCCTAGGGCTTCCCCTCTCTGGCCAAGATGAAGAGGTCTGGCATTCTTTTTGGTCTTTTAAGCCAGTATTTCTTTTTTGTTTTAACATGCTTTCTTTATTGTTTGGTGAACTTTTGCAATTTATATGTGCCTTCTTATGGTTAGAAGTGTTACATATTGTGTTTGTAAGTATCAGTCACTTCTTTGACCTATATTTTGATGAGAATTATAATGCCCTTGCATTTCCATGTTGTCCTCAGCTAGTTCATCTTTATTGCTGATCTTATTATAGATTGTCTTCTCTGATTATATTTTGTCTCAGTATTCTAAGGGCCTAAACATCACAACAGATCAGAAGAAAATTTTCAGGAAGGCTTTTCATGCATATTCTGATGCTGTTGCGGAACTTCTTCAGTCTGAACATTCTGTGAGACTTTTACTGCTTTCATTGCAGCTGATACCCTTTCCTTCCAATCTTATATGTTTCCTATCTTTGAAGTCTCCCAGTTACAAATTTTTTTAGTTTTCTAATTCTTTTTCTTGTCTATACATATTTTTACAAGAAAGTTTATTTCCTCATATAATTTTGCTAATTGCTGACTTGTAAATTTCCAACAGTTACTGCGGCAAATGGAGCATGAGAATGCAAAGATTATAAATGCTAAAGGGGAGCTTAATGAGGAAAATGCCTCTTCATATGAGAAGCTCCGAAAATCTTATGACCATTTGTATCGCAATATCTCATCGTAAGTTTCTTTATGATTTCAATTTCATGGTTGTTCTGGTGCTGGTTGCACATAGTTGAATAGGGACATATCAATATATCTAATATTCATGGATTCTTATGTTTACATCTCATGTCTGAAAAGAGTAGTACATTAGCCGTTCTGCTTGATTAGTACTATCTTCTTTTCGTAGCTAAATTATGACAGGGTAACTCCCCAACCCCCCACCCAAAAAAAAAAAACTTTCCATGTGGTCAGCAAATGATTGAACATTGGTATTTGGTGGAGTTAAATTTAGTAGTCTGTTTAATTATTCACACATTTTTCATGTACATTGAAAACATTTGTCAAGCACAGTGGTTGGAAACTAATCCACTTTTTGCACATTGAGTTAATCTACATATCTTGTAAACTCTTAACAGGTTGGCTGAAGCACTTGATATGCAGCCTCCGGTGATGCCTGAGGATGGTCACACAACTAGGGTTACTACTGGAGAGGATGCTTCATCTCCTGCTGCTGGAAAAGATTCTTCTCTTGTTGAAGCGATTTGGGATGATGAAGATACCAGGACTTTCTATGAATGCTTACCAGATCTTAGGTTCGTTTTAACATAGTACAGATAAATAAGGAATGAGTAATGACAAGAAAATTTTATCCCAAAAAAGGACAAGGATCTGCTGCCAGATTATGCTCGGTTTAATTTTGATTGAATTTGCTAACCAGGGTGTGGTTCCTTCACAAGATTTCTATTTTGTGAAGAATACTTTGGACAATCTGGATTTTCTAAGAGATTTTATGATATATTTATTTTATTTTCATTTTCTTTATAATGAATGCTATTAAGGTACAATCTATATGATCCTGTAGGGCATTTGTTCCTGCTGTATTATTAGGGGAAGCAGAGCCTAAAACAACTGAACAATCTGGAAAGATGCAAGAGAAACCTACTGTAAGTAAGCTAAAATCTGGATGTTCCTAGTATCGTGTAGTTCCTGACTTCGCTTTTGCTGTGTTTGAAGTCAGTATCATTTTTCCTCAGAGATCTCTAATTGGAGATATCCCTTAAAGTGGTCTTGACTATATGTATTCCGTGCCCAACATTTCTCTTTGCTCAGTGATTGTTTTTATTGTGTATAGATTTTTTTTTTACCATAATGAGTTTTTTTTTTTCCTGAACTCTCTATACATCTAGGCACTTAATGGTTATTGTTCGTCTTTTTGTATGTTAAGGAATCTGCTTCTGAATCATTTCAAAGTCAACTGCCTGCACAAGATACTATAGATACTTCTCTAGATTCAGGAAGTTTGGCAGAGGGGAAAAGCATTGAGAAAGCAAAAGACAAGGAAGAAAAAGTTAAGGAGCCTGAGAAGGAGAAGGGCAAGGAAAGGGATACAGACAAGAAAGGAGAAAATGGGAAGGAGAAACTTAAAAATCTTGAAGGGGCAAATTTGGATGCTCTATTGCAGAGACTTCCTGGCTGCGTTAGTCGTGACCTTATTGATCAACTAACTGTAATAATGACTTTGTTCCTCCAGTGTGGCATTATTTTTTGCTTGCTCTTTCAGCTTCTGTTTCTTGATGTATATACATCAGGATTGTGTTCTTAATTATCTATTCTTTTTGAAATTCTATTTTTAGGTGGAGTTTTGTTATTTAAATTCTAAGTCAAATCGGAAAAGGCTTGTGAGGGCATTGTTTAATGTCCCTAGGACATCTCTGGAGCTATTGCCATACTATTCACGCTTGGTTGCCACACTCTCAACTTGTATGAAGGATATCTCTACCATGCTGTTGCAGATGTTGGAAGAGGAGTTTAGCTCCTTAGTAAATAAGAAGGTTAGTTTCAAAGCATATGTTGCCTGATTTTGAGTGGTTAGTATCTTCTTATTGTTCTTGTTCTAGGTAAAATCTTTTTAGTCCTATCAAGTATACATGATTTGAGTCTAAAGTTAAATATGCCACAGGATCAAATGAATATTGAAACAAAGATCCGGAATATTAGGTTTATTGGAGAACTCTGCAAGTTCAAAATAGCCCCAGCTGGTCTTGTTTTCAGTTGTTTAAAGGTATGTTCCATACAAATAATCAGCACTTAGACTATTCTGACTTCCTAAGTTGCTTGGTTATGGTTCTTAGAGTATTCCTCGACTACGAGTCTCTCAGGAAGAGTCAGGTAGCAAATGCAGTGTTCTATCTTGTTATCAGCTTCATTCTTTGCTTATTCCATCTGTGTGATTGATGGAACATTAGGAGCTTAGTCTTTGTGGTCTTCCTCATCTGGTTAGATATTAGAATTGCTCATAAAAAGAATATGTATCTTTAATCAGAATTGAGATATAGAGGGTGGGACTCGTTTGTGCCTTGTGATTGAATTTTATATCCTTAGAAAAGGGGAATATATTTAGCTATAGGGTTCATAGCAGATGTTTACTCATTTTTCACTTTTCACCAGGCTTGTTTAGATGATTTTACTCATCACAACATTGATGTTGCTTGCAATCTTCTTGAGACATGTGGTCGTTTCCTGTATCGATCTCCTGAAACTACTATACGGATGGCTAACATGTTAGAGATATTGATGCGCCTGAAAAATGTGAAAAATCTGGATCCTCGACACAGCACTTTAGTCGAAAATGCTTACTACCTGTGCAAGCCACCCGAAAGATCAGCACGAGTCTCTAAAGTCCGTCCTCCACTACATCAGGTAGAAATCCTTTTTCAAGTTCAATTTTTCTCTGTCAATTATGATATTTGTTAACTCCTTAATCTATTTCATCTTATAGTACATTAGAAAATTGCTGTTCTCGGATCTTGATAAGTCTTCTATTGAGCATGTGCTGAGGCAACTTCGTAAATTGCCATGGAGTGAATGCGAGCAATACCTTCTAAAGTGCTTTTTGAAGGTCCACAAAGGAAAGTATGGTCAAATTCACTTGATTGCTTCTCTGACTGCTGGTTTGAGCCGCTATCATGATGAATTTGCAGTAGCTGTTGTAGATGAGGTTGGTTTCTGTTCTTCCAGATCTTTCTGCTCTTGTATACATTGATTTGATATTTAAGTCATTCCTGGATAAAAATGTAACCTCTTTTGAATAAGACCCTTGGTTTTGGTGAGTCCATAACTAATAACCACGTCCCCTTTTGTGAACTTATGAAAAGCCAATGTAAAATTATTAATGCTTGACAAACAAAGGTTTGCTTAGGATATCATGGTCCATTATATCCCACTCTCTACAAAGATGAAATACAGTTGCTTAAATAAAATATGAGATAAAGTTCCAATAAACAAAAGAAAATGATAAGCACTTGAATGTGTGGAGCGATGAGAAATCTGCAGTTTTCATGTGAATGGAACCAACTTTATTTGTGGACCCTTTTGAGAGAAAAAAAATATGTTAAAAGGCACCAAGAGGGTGCCACAACTCAACTATGTAAGGGAAGAAGAATCTTGGGTGATGGCTGGCATGATCAAATCTGAATTATTGGCATGGGAAGGTATCAACAGCAGGAAAAAAGCTATTCGCATCATAATC
>NW_019014691.1:3802252-3812560 GCF_000150535.2 Carica papaya | reverse complement strand
CTGTATATAACATCTGGAACAGTTGGATCTTAGTTGAACAGAACTCGAAAAGTGAGTGTATTCTGGTTTTCTTCCTTTGCATAGTAGACGAGGTGAGTATGTAATTTCTCCTACTTGTTGGGTCACTTGAATGTGGATATGTAGGACACTGCGTTTAGCATTTGGTGATGGTTTTGGAATTTAGATCAAGTTCCAGCCGTTCTGTAATCTTATTATTAATCTTTACAGCAAATCAGGGTTTCTATTGTTGCCATTGTATATTGTTAGAAATATGTCCTGAAATAATTTAGGAAGGAGATTGATTTAAGTACGAAAAAAATTATTCGCTTTTAGGTTATCTTTGGATCAAAGAATTATTATTTTTTTGGTCAAATTTTATTTTAGGAAGTTCGTAATTAGTTAGACCACGAGAAAATAAAATTTTAATTTCTTTTGAGAAAATGTGTTTTTAGAGAAATAGTTAATTTAAATAATTTTAGATGCAACTAAAACAGAAATTTTAGGTTCTATTGATTTTGATAGTATCTGAAATGTTTCAATAATAAACTCATCTTGAGCGCAAATAATTGATAATTATAATTCAAATTCGAAGTTATGTAATTCTTATTTATATTAGAATTCTAAACACAATAGTTAATAACTACCATGTAAATCCGGTACACATCTGAAGATTTTGTCAATTTTGGAAACGCCATCCATTTGGGACCATATCTACTTTTTTCATTAATAAATAATAAATATGGTAAGATATACCTCAATCTCAAAAGAAATAATTTATATATAATACATATATATTGGCCCGTGGAGTAATTTTGGTAGCTTCCCAAGCCCAAAGAGATGGGCTCTGATTCATCTTTCTACAAATTGAATTCCTTGAGGAAAGAAATTTTTCAACCCATGTATATTCTTATTAACACCTTGTAGTTTATGTGTAAAATAAGTGCATTGACAATACCAATCAATCTATCCTAAGTTGTTAAATTTAGAGTTTTACCAAAGAAAAAGTCTAAATATGAAGATGATGTTGGATGTTCAAGAAAAAATACAAAAATCATTAACTAAGAATGTTATTTGGATAAGTTTAGTTTTCAAAACATTTAATTAAATTATATTGATGGAAGACAACCTAGTAGGTACCATTTACAAAGGGAAAAGACAAGAGACAAATCTCACTGTTGGGAATTTGGTTCCTTCGTGAAGATAAATAACATATACATACACATGCATATATTTATATATGTATACAAATATATTATTATTATTATTATTATTATAGATATATTTATTAAAATGCTGTGGGAGCATTATATATAATTAATATATTGTTCCAGTTTTACAGCTAATAATTGTGTGCCACAATTGCTACATGTGGACCAACCTTTCCTTTTTGGGTATAAATGTGAGACATCTCTCTATCTTTTCGTGGACCCTCTTTTAACTATTTTCTACGTGTAGTATGATTATTCATATCTTTTAATCTGTTCATTGGATACAGGAATTAATTTATGCTGCATGTCCGTTATATATCATATTGCATCTTATAGTAACTTCTTTTATTAATTAAGTTCAAGTTAACTAATAAAAATTACATAGGAAAGTCGTTACACAAGCTATCATTATTAATAAAAAATAAAAATGCAGAGGTAATACAAAAAATTATTATTATTATCATCATAATTGTATATTATTTATATTCAAACATAAGTTGTGTTCTTCAAAGAGAAAAATAAAGATTGCTAGCTAAAATATAATTGATTAGCCAAAACATTAGTTTGGTATCTATATTATTTTAAAATATTCAACTCGATTTATATATTATTTTTTTGTTACTTCGTTTCATGTAATTTAAATAAAAATTAATATCTAACTATTAACCGGTTAGTATAGGTGTCGTAGACCTAGGTTGGCCACGTGACATAATCAAGTTAGTTATTGTCTACAAAGATATAACGTGTCCGATGATGTGGTATTTGATATAACTTTTTATTATCACACAAATGATCTAATCTATATTATTTTTTTGTTACTTCGTTTCATGTACTTTAAAAAAAATTAATATCTAACTATTAACCGGTTAGTATAGGTGTCATGTGGACCTAGGTTGGCCACATGACATAATCAAGTTAGTTATTGTCTATAAAGATATAACGTGTCCGATGATGTGGTATTTGATATAACTTTTTATCATCACACAAATTATCTAATCTATATTTTTTAAAAAAAAAAAAATATTGCTTCACCAGTTTTAAACCCTAAATTTTTAAATTCACCAAAATCTTCTCGAATACAAACAGCTTGAATCTTAACTTTGTTACACCAATATGGAATAATTGGTTTATTCATTAGGGGTGAAGATCAGGGCAGAGAACATTCCCAAAATAACTTTCAGAACTAAGTACGGACACTATGATGAACAGAGTTTTTAGGCAATTCCTATATTAGTTTGTTATCATATTCATTTATAAAATACTGATCTATTCAATGAGCAGAGACGAACACACTCATCAACTGACTCATGTTTTACAAGTTCACAGGAAAAAAGATATATACAAAACTAAGCAAGTGTAGGTTTTGACTTGAGCATACTACCTTTATGGGGTACATAATATCAAAGGATAGGGTGTTAGTGAATCCTGAGAAGGTGGAGGCAGTATTCAGTTAGGAAAAATTGACTTCAGTTAAGGAGATCCATACCTTCCTATGAATGACAGGATATTACTGCAGATTTATGAAAGGGTTTTCTATCCTAGCCGCTCCATTGACTCGGCTTACAAGGAAGAACGTCAAGTTTGAGTGGAATAAGGATTACGAAAGGAGATTTACAGAACTCAAGAAGTGGTTGACTACTGCACCCGTATTGGTTTTACTGAGTCGGACAGGTGAATACACAATGTATAGTAATGCCTCTTACCTAGGGTTGGGTTGTATTCTGATGCAGCATGGGAAAGTCATAACCTATGGGTCCAGGCAGTTGAAAAGTCATAAGAAGAATTACCCCTCCTATGACTTAAAACTTACTGCTCTTATCCACGCCTTTAAAACCTGGCGTCACTACTTGTATAGGGAAACTTTTGATATTTATATAGAGCATAAGAGGTTGAAGCATATATTCACTCAAAATGACCTCAACATGCATCAAAGGCATTGGATAAAGCTCATCAAGAATTACGATTGCAAGATTTTGTATCACCCAAACAAGGGCAATGTTGTAACCGACGCACTCAGTAAAAAAGATAGAGGTATGTTGTCTCACTTAATGGTTTCGAATGCATAGTAATAGGGGTTCCACAATAAATATGACTTCAGGACCTGAAAAGGGTTACGTGCTTAGCCCATTTAATTGTCTAACCCAAATTGATGCAAAGAGTAAAGGAAGCCCACTTGATCGATTTCACCCTAGCAGCTTTTAAGAATGATGCAGAATAGGGAGTAAATCTAGGATTTCGGGTCTCTGACGATGGGTTGCTCAGGTTTCAGGACAAAGTGTGTGTTATAGATGACAATGAATTAAAAAGGGACATCATGACAGAGACTCATAGCTCAAAATTCGTTATTCATCCCGAAAGTACTAAAATATATCAAAGTATGTGCCCTCATTTTTTATGGAGCGAGATGAAAAGAGAGATAGCCGATTTTGTCTCCAAATGCTTGATATGTCAACAGGCTAAGACAGAGTATCAACATCCAGGCAGGTTACTTCAGCCATTACCAATTCTGAAGTGGAAATAAAAATATATCACCATGGACTTTGTGACAGGATTGCCTAAGGTACGCTCGACATGATGCTATCTGGGTAATTGTCGACCGGCTCACTAAGTCCTCTCACTTGTTAGCTATCAAGATGACCGACCCATTAAACAAGCTAGTGAGAATCTATATTCAGGAGATGGTCAGGCTACATGGAGTCTCAAGTTCACTTCTCGATTTTAGTCTAATTTTTAGCAAGTTATGGGAATGAAATTGTCTCTCAGCACCGCATTCCACTCTCAAACTAATAGACAATCAGAGAGAACAATTCGCACACTGAAAGATATACTTCGAGCTTGTGTTCTAGACTTTGGGGACCATTGGGATGATCACCTACCCTTGATAGAGTTCATATACAATAACAGCTATAAAATAAGTATCGGCATGACCGCGTACGAGCTATTATATGGCTGAACCTGTAGGTCGTAAATCTATTGGGAAGAGATAGGTGATAGAAAATTATTTGGCCTAGATATTGTAGAGGAGACTACAACAAAATAGTTAAAATCAGGAAGAACATTCAGACAGCTCAGAGTAGACAGAAGAGTTATGCAGACAACTGGAGGAGAGATTTGGAATTTGAGAAAGACGATCGAGTGTTTCTTAAGATCACTCCTTTCAAGAGAATCAGTAGGTTTGACATGAGGAGGGAATTAAATCTCCGGTTCATTGGACGGTTTAAAATTTTAGACAAGATTGGTACATCCACCTACAAAATAGTACTATTTCTAGAGCTATCCAAAATTTATAATGTATTTTATGTGTCCATACTCTGCAAGTACAACTCGGACCCTCACACATCTTGTCTCACGAGCCCTTTTCACTTAAGGAGGATCTATCATATGAGGAGGTACTAGTAGATATTGTAGATCGGAAGAACAGAGTACTTCGCAACAGAGAAATTTTCTTCATCAAGATCCTATGGCGGAATCATACTCGGGAAGAAGCCACTTGGGAATTAGAATAAGACTTTAGAACCTAGTACCCCCAACTATTCGATTAATTGAGAAGGTGACAAATTTGACAGACCAAATATTTTCTTAAAGAGAGGAGAGTTGTAATATTCAGGCCCAAAAATCGGTCTTGGATAAATTTTTCACTTATAACAAATTTATAAATAAATAATTTAGTTTATTTTATTTTAAGTTTTATTAAATTTTTTTTAAAAATCAATTAGGGATGAAATTGAAAATAATTTTAGGAAAACTAGGTGAAATTTTAAATTAGGGGGGTGTTTTTGAAAAAAAATTTAAAAACATAGGATTAAATCATAAAAATAGAAGTTTGGTCATGTGGGACAGCCCGGTCAGTAACCCCAGCGAACCAAAGCACACCACGTGGCAACCCCGCTGAAATCAACACCACGCGGGAGGCCACGCGAGTGATCCGCATGTCTGGCAATCTGACGGTGCAGATCTCATCTCACGCACGTGAACTGTCCAAATGCATTTTTTCTTTAGACGTGATCGAACGGTCAGATTTAATCTGATAGTGCGGCCCATATTCATTCTTCAAATAAGATAGATCTAATGGACGAGAGAGGACCACGTGTTCCTAAACTGACTGCCCAGATTGACACAGAAAATCTATTTAAATATCATGTTCCAGGGAACCTTAACCCTAGCCGCACCAGCTCTCACTGGAGAAGAATCATACGCCAGAGAAGGAGGCTGACCACCGCCACCGCCTTACTAGAGTCATCATTGACCGCTGAAAAAATTAAAATTTTTCCCTTCTCGCTTGGAATTCAATTTTTAGCCTTCATGTAGCTATATCGGAGAGAAAAAGACGGTGATTGAGCCAGAAACTATGAGCAAAACCCGATCAAGTCACCGCAGCTAAAATCCAAAACCCGCTTCGATGAGCCCCTTTTCATTTTTCGTTTTACGCAATTCTTTGAACACCGTGTTAATCATCTCTTTCTGATGCAGGTTAGCTCAAGAGGAACCCCAACCGCGAAGGAAAACCGGCAGAATCATTGTACCCAGAGACCCCCCCATTGATAGGTCTCGATTTTTTTATTTTTTCGACCAAGTGAGGCTTCCTAATGTGTTTCTTTGCAGAGATGCATGTAAAACCGATCAAAACTAGCCAACACTGGCCAGATTGAGGTGAACTGCCGCCGTGGGCAGTGGAGCCAGCGTCGAGGTACGGCACCGCTGCGATGCCAGAACCCTAAAATTTTTCGAAAAGGTTTTTCAACAACGATTTTGGCTTTTTAGGATATTTTTGGGTATGTGACAAGTATTTTAATTTTCACATAAAAAATTTAGAAAACCTAGAGACCATCAGGAGGCGTAGTAGATAGTATGGTATTTTAAAATACTGATCCGGGTAAAAATCTCTCACCTTATTCTCCGTTACGGTAAATTGAGACTTAATAGTCGAATATCTTAAGTTTTATGAAAAATTAAAAAAACTCTAAAAATAATTACAAGTCACTAGTGGAGTTAGAATTGATCAGTTCATATTTGTCCTGATGCATTGTGTATTTTCTTGTACTGCTTGAATTATTTACTATTATATTGTGCATATTTAATTGATAGTTTTGAATTATTTTCTCAGTTATTTGGTTTACCTCACTGCACATTCTCGTGTTGGTTTATTCTGAAATAAAATATCTTAATTATGTTATTAATGTACATGTCACATGTTTGCATAACCTGCTGTTGATTTGTGAATATGAAATGTCAGCATAAAATTGATGATTGATTGATGTCATATATATATGAAAGGCTTACTGGGTACCTTAGAAAAGGGTGGACGGACTTGGTACACAGAAAATCCTACTGTGGACATTATTTTAGCCGGACGGGGCTGAAAAGTCCCATACCGGAAGGGTTTGGGAGACATGATTCACCCTCATACTAGGTGGGGTATCGAAGTGATGATTTGTTTAACGCCCATTACTGGATGGGGTATGGAGACGACCGAGTTAACTGACAAATCTAGATATTTAGTTCATAAGTAGGAGAATATTCCTATGGACCCCCAGGGGTTCCAGTAACCATGTTAAAAGGAGAATTGCTAATCTTGTTAACTTGCACATGAGATCATAATATCTGAGTATTCGTCTTTGTAAGTTAATTTTGAAAAACTCACAACAGTAAGTACAGAATAAATGATTTTTGTTATGTTAAACGAATTTACTTAAATAAAGAGCTCAATTAGTTATTTTATGATTTTCACCAAACCTTCGATTTTCCGTATCAGTGATTAGAGTGATATTTTTACTAAACTAGTGTAGCTCACTCTTCTATTAATTATTTCAAATAAAGAAGAACAAGATTCAAATCATGATCATCATGAGAGTTATGAGTAGATTATGTAACACCCCAAAAATTTATTATTATTTTTATGAATATTAATTTGTTTTGTTTAAATTTTTTTTTGTAAATTTATATGAATTAAATGATTATTTATTTAATAATATATAGTTTTAATTTAGTTTAATTTAATTAAATAAAAATAAAAATAATAATAATAATAAAAATGGGTAAATTATTTTTGAGATTTAATTGAAAATAATTTTGGGAAAGAAGAGTGAAAATTCGGATTCTGGGGCTGTTTTTGAAAAGAAAATCCAAAACCTGATGTCAAAACGCAATTTAAAAAAATTGCACCACATCAGCAGCCCCGTCAACAACCCGATCAACAGTCCCGCCCAACCAGGACGCGCTGCGTGGCAGAAACGCTGATGCGGAAGGCCACGCAGAATAGGGCCACGTGGGCGTGCGATCGGACGGCTGAGATCCGTTCCCGCGTGCATGGACGGCCCAGATCAAAAGCGATTGCAGATGATTGATATTTCACGCGTGCTGACGGCCCAGATCGCATCGCGATGGATGTCTCAAATTAAAAATAGAAGGTTATAAATAATCTAATCCACACCCAGACCCAAACCCTAGCCGCCAGAGCCCTCCCCGGAGAAGATAACCCAGCCACCGGAGGAACCGACCGTCACCATCCACCGCCGCACTATAGCACTTTTCGGCCGCCAAACGAGGTATAATTTTTCGCTTTTGCTCGAATTTCGATTCTAAACCCATCTGTGGCCAAATCAGAGCCAAACCACCAGCCAATTGGCCGAAAAACACCGCCGAAGCCCAATAGCGCCGTCGCGAGTTTCCTCAATTTTTGCCTCCGATGAAGCCCTTCCCGATTCCCGTTCGATGTAATTTTTCCACCACTGTGACCACCGTTCTTTTCTCTACAGGTTGACCGGAGCAAAATACCAAACCGCGACTGAAGCCGGAGGAGCCGCCGCACCCGAGAGCTCCGCCGCTGTTAAGTCTCAATTTTCTGTATTTTTTTGGCCCACCAAGGGCCCTACATGTGTTTTATCATAGGAACCAATGTAAGTTTGGCTGAATTGGGCCGAAAATAGTCGAAAAATAGCCAACCCAAGGTGCATCACCGCTGCAAGCGGTGGCGTCATCGTCGGAGCACGGCGGAGCCGCCGTGCCAGAATTTCAAAATTGGCCGAATAGTGCCTGGGTTTGATTTGGAGTTATTTGGGGACACATGTAGGTACTGAAAGTGTGTTTCAGTTCCCATAAAAAAATTCAGGGAATCTAAGGACAGCTCGTAGGCGCAGTGAAAAAAAAAACCAGTCTTAGACTCCGAATCAAGTAAGAATCTCTCACCCTATTTCCTATCATGACATTAAAGTTTAATAAATGATAAAACGGTATATTATGAATTAATAGATATGTATAATTGATTAAGGTTGCTAATGGAGCCCGAATCTGATATATTTTCGGTCAGTTGCTGTTTTAGTTATTTCACAGTTTTAAATGCATTATAGTATCTGATTTATTTATTTTATGGTTTTGAATGCATGAATTACTGTTTACTTCATTATGGCTTGATTTTGTGAATCTGATTATAAGCCTGCCTTGTTGGATACTCGTTACTGGTTTAAATATTCATGATTATGTGAGAAACAGAAAATTAAGAAAAAATAGAAAAGGTATGTGAGTTGATAAATAGATAAGTCGACAGCCTCACTAGATATCCTGGGAGATGGTGGACGGACCGGGTCTATAGGGAACCCTACCAGGGACGTTGTCTCTCATACCAGACGAGGTATGAAAACTTTAAATATTTTGGCGCTCATACCGAACGCGGTATGAGGACGGCCCGCTTCACCCTCATACCGGACGGGGTATTGAGATTGATGGTTTTGGCGCCTATACCGGACGGGGTATGGGGACGGCCCTGGAATTAAGTTATTAAAGTGAATTGTTCACGTGTAGCGGGGACCCCTATGAATCTCCATGGATACTGGTAGGCTGGTAAAAGAGGAAATTTGTTGGCTGATGATTGAAATATTAAAAGTATGATATGTGTTATGTTACAGAGTGCGTATGATTTCCTGATATTATGATGTTATTATTTTCATAAGTTGTTTTTATGAATCTCACCGAGGTAAGTGGACAGTAAAGGGTTTTATTATTGATAAATGAATTTGTTATAAATTATACACCATTGGTCTTTTTGTTTTCTACCAACCTTTAATTCTGTGACAGTGAGATAGTGTGACATCTTTCCTGGACTAGTGTAGCTCATTCCTTACTTAACCATTTCAGATCTGGAGGACTTAGTTCCCGAGCCCGTTCTGCAGGAAGACGACGAGTAGATGCCTAAAGATTTTATAGTTTTCTTTATAGTATTCATTTCTAGTATTTACTTTAATTAACTTATTCTTTCATACGTTTAATACGTTTTGGTTATTGTGTAAGGGATGTTAACCATAATCTATTTTATTTCGCTTCCGCACTTAGAAATTTTATATACATTTCTTTTAAATTTCCGGTGCTGTTACAGATTACCTCCCGAACCCCATCAAGTGTTAGTGGAGGTTAACCCCTTAGGACATTATTTATTTATTTTTAATCATTTATTTATTTTTTTTACGAACCACTGTAGAATGTATATTTTTGTAACCCTATTGGATATTTAAATTTACTGTGTAAGGAATGTAACTCTAACATTATTGTTCGCTTCTGCATTTAAAAATATAATTTTATTTTCTTTAAGTTCTGAGTCATTACAGTGGATGTTTCTATTTTGGATTATAAATCACTAAATGTGAGACGAGAGTGCTTGTAAGGAGGAGATCTTGTTGGTGGTGCTTATCTTAGTGTTAGCTTACACTTTGAGTCTCGCAATGTTTTTCTTATGAAAGTTGAAGATTTTTCCTTTCAAGTTTGATAGTAAGATGTAGTTACAATTAGGTTATTGGTTTTTTAGATGTGATGTTAAGATAAATGAAAAACTCAATCCAACATAAAGAAATGAGTGATAGAAGATGGGAGGCTTGGTGATTTGATTCGATACACTAGAGATTTCAGCCCATTGTTGGCAATGCAACCCATAAAAATTTTGTCTTCAAGCTCCATTACTTGTTTCATAAGCGACAACTTAAAAGTTCTTTAATAGTTGCATGGTTGGCAATGCAACCCATAAAGATTTCGTCTTCAAGCTCCATTGCTTGTTTTTCTTCACATATATACATGTTATGAATCAAATATTGCCACTAATTTATCTTGTTGGTGG
>NW_019014691.1:3771794-3783776 GCF_000150535.2 Carica papaya | reverse complement strand
TTTTAGTAGATTGTATAACAATGAAAATTTTGTTGTTTGGCAGCCTATGTTGACAAACATCTTTTAAGAAAATACTTAGAGACCAATTTGTAGATTTTCTTTTTCTTTTTTTTTTTTTGTTGGTGCTACCCAACAATAATGGAAATATTCAAATCTCGAAGCTTTTTTCAAATCAATAATTTTTTTTGTGGGGTCTCTTAATTTAAAGAAAGGGTACTCCATAAGTCTTTAAAGAAATTTGATCGGTTTATATGCTTTATAGTAGACACACACACACACACACATATATATATATATATATATGTATGTACGTACGTATGTATGTATGTGAATTGCCAAGCAATTATATTTTTTTTCATTTTAATTAGCCCTTATATTATATTCATTTTTCGTTCTTGCTTTTGTGTAGATTCATAGAGAAGCTAATAAGTAAATGTCTTCTTATATTGTATGAGGATGAGTTATACCAAATGAAAACTATGAAATTTTAAATTCCATATCTTTATAACCCAAAATATGGATGAGACTTTGTTAAAATTTTATTGTAATAAAAATATTAATTTTATTATTACATTTGGTATAAATATTTTAATTTATAAAACAGATTATTTGGTGGGCTAAAAAAAATATATTTGGATCACCAACTCATTAATTCCATTGGAAATTGTGATTACTCATGCTCAAGGAGTTATGACTCATAATTACAATTTTTTTGTTTTTATTTATTAATAGCAATCATATTTTTTTTTTACCAAAATATTAATTTTACTTTCACAAATAAATTTTTAATATTGAATTTGATATATTATAAATTAACAATTCAAATTTTTTGTTTAAAATTTAATAGTAGAAAATTCTAATGATAAATTATGATAATTTAATTATTTTGATTTTTTAATTATAATATATATTTTGTAAAAATACATTAAATAAAGTTTCAACTCAAATATGATAAAATTGAGAGGAATTGGTATGAAAAGTAAAAAAAAAAAAAACATAATTAGGATTTTTTTTCCCCAAAAATGGTAAAAAAGAAGCCACTAATTTAATCATCTCTCGTGATGTTTTTAGCAAAAGAGTCACTTGATTTCGAATGGACTTTACTTATTACCCATTAATTAATATTATCTAACAATCATATATTAATTTTTCATGATTAATGTAATGTAAAGGGTTAAATTTTTCTCTATTTGGGTAATCTTAAGAGTGTGTTTTAATTTAATTTAAGAATATTAATTACTAAATTAATAATTATATCAATTTTTTTTAATCTTAATTGAAAAATATTTAAGGTTTTAATTTTTAATTAAGTTTTAATTTTATATTGTATGGAAATGGAGGAAGTAGAATAATGACTGCCCCGGAATCAAGTGTAAACCTCCTTCACTGCTCACACGTCTCCGTCTCTTTTCTTTTCCTTTTTAGCTCTCCCTTTTCTCTGCCAGTTACTCTTACACCACACCAAACTTGTCCTTCTTCAACCTCTCTCTCTCTCTCTCTCTCTGTGTAATCCTACAGACCTTCTCTGCTCCATAAATTTCCATAGCAAACTTTCTTTCTCTCTCTCTCTCTCTCTCTGTCGCTCTCTATTTTCTCAGGTAGGAAACAAATCGTTATTCTCTTCTGGCTCGCCTCTCATCTCTCTATTCTTCAACGGAGAATTAATCAACTGCTGAGAAATCCATTTTCTCTTTTGCTTCCTTCATAAAATACCATATCTATTCAACTGGATTTCTCTGGTTTTTAATTTATTATTTATCCAGGCGTAAATGCTTTTTAGATCACCAACAGAATTGTTATTTATTCTCTGAAAGATCAACCAGAAAGAAATCAGGAAAAAGAAAAAGGACATATATTACATATATATATAGGAAGTATCATGTTGGATCTCAATCTTGATGTGCTTGTCGCGAGTGAATCTTCCTCCTGTGATAATCATCGGGAGGACGAGAAGACGATGACGGTGTTAGCAGAGCCGTACAAGTTAACTGCTGAAGCTAGAGCAGGTTCGGTCAGGACACAAATGGAGGAAGAATATTCCGGCACCTCCAACTCCTCCATAATCAACTCCCTCGACGAAGCTCCGACCAATGCCGGTGACGAGGACTACTCCAACAACACCGGCTCCGCTTTCATTTTGACATCTTGATCAAGAGAGGAGTTGACGATGATGACGACAGAGACGAGAAATATCCGTCACCGGATTCTGTTACCCAGCAACTTTTTCCGGTCGCCGGAGAAAAAAGTGGTCCTGGAGTAGAGTTCGGGTTCGGGGTAGGGAGTTCGGTAAGGCTTGACCGTCAATGGCTCAATTTATCATGTGCTAAGGGTAGCGCGGAGGCAATTGAAGGGCAGAAAATTGTGCCTCAAAAGGTGAAGAAAAGCAGAAGAGGGCCAAGGTCTAGAAGCTCTCAGTACAGAGGAGTCACCTTCTACCGGCGAACAGGTCGCTGGGAATCACATATATGGTAATACACATAAAAATATATTCACCTATACATACATATATATTATACATTATTTATTTATTTTTCAATTATCTAATGCTTTTACTTAAATTGGTGTGTACAGGGATTGTGGGAAGCAAGTTTATTTAGGTAAATTATGATTTCTTTCGGATGATTTATATTTTTCATTTGATTTTTTTGCTAGAACTTCTTCATGGTTATTCAGATCAGAAAAATGAAGAGGTTTTTTTTTTTTCTTCTCTTTCTGCAGGTGGGTTTGACACTGCTCATGCTGCAGCAAGGTAAGGAGTTCATTTTCTTGTCAAATTAATTACTTAAATGCAAAAAAATTCGACTGAAAATCTTGGAATAACAATTCAGAATCTGAGCTTTTTTGTTATTATAATTTTTCCAGAGCATATGATCGAGCTGCTATCAAATTCCGAGGAGATGATGCCGATATCAATTTCAGTTTATCCGACTACAAAGACGAGATCAAACAGGTAAACAACATATAACAAGAGTAATTATTAGTCCAAATTAGATTTGCTGGAGTTCTTGTTGTAATTGAATCGGAGACAGGTAAACAACATATAACAAAGAGTAATTATTAGTCCAAGTAAGATTTTCTGGAATTCTTATTGTAATTGAATCTGACGTGCAGATGAGACACTTGAGTAAAGAAGAATTTGTTCACATTCTCCGTAGACAGAGCACCGGGTTTTCCCGAGGAAGTTCAAGATTCCGAGGTGTGACACTGCATAAATGCGGCCGTTGGGAGGCTAGAATTGGACAATTCCTTGGAAAGAAGTAAGAATCCATGAAACTGAAGTTATTTTATTTTAGTCCTTAGCAATCTAAGACACCTTTGTTTTCTAGTCTAGTTTGGTTTCTTATGATTTCTGTTAATTCTAGCTAATATTTTATCATTTAACAATCAAGTGAATATAATATAATACATACTAAAATACAACTTGACATTTATTGAGAAATGTTAAGAAGTTGTTTGTAATTAACCATATTAATTCTTCTGAAATGAATCCTAGAATCAAGATTGGTTTTGAATTTAAAACTGTAATTCCGGTTTTTGAATTCAGTGCTTACGACATGGCAGCCACTAAGTGTAATGGAAGAGAAGCAGTAACCAATTTTGAGCAAAGTAACTTCAAAATTAATGGAGGTAGTAAAATTGGTTTTCTTATATATGCTACATTCATTCAATTTCCTTTTCATAAATTTTCGGTGTCTTAAATTCGATGAGTTGGTTGCAGGAAGTGGCCAGAACCTCGACCTAAGCCTTGGAATTTCTCTTACTCCAAGTAGGAGAGAAAATGTGGGGGATTTGCAGGCTTGTAGCAGTGAAACACCCTTGAAAGGGATGTCACTGGTAAAGTTCCAATTAACATTTCTTTTGAGTTTATTTGTGTTTTATAACTACATGGGTTTCTGTATAAAATTATGAAAACCTCAACTTTCAATAATTAAATTTCTAAAATCAAATCTCAACAGTTTGATTGATCCAAAGAAAAATATAGGCTTGCCTGTATGGTTTGACTTTCTTGAACCTTAAACCTTAGGGTTTTTTTTTTTTTTTTTTTTTGTTTTTGACAATTGTTTTATGTTTTTTTTTTTAATTGTATCTTAAATGGGCTCCTACATGTAAGTTTAAAGGTAAACAAATTAATTTTTTAGTTAATTTAGTAACCTAGAGTGAAAATTTATATGCATAAACATATATGTTATGATTGATTGCTCATAATTTTTCTTCTTGGACAGCTTGAGACTTCTGCTTCTGCATATCTTGGTGGGCAACAACCAAATCCTAATACTTTATTGTCTGGGATGTATCCTGTTTCATCACCAAACCTCAGGGTACTTAAATTTATTTCATTTTTAATTCTAGTCTTTTTCCTCTCTCTCTCTCTCTCTCTCTCTTCTTTTGCAGTTAATTAAAAAATAAAAATAACAAATTTCATACTCGACAGGAACAAACCGGAGAGAGGGCAATAGAAGCAGCTTCATCGATGAGATCTTCGTTGTCGTGGACATGGCAAAGCAATGGGAATGTTGGTCAAATGCCTATTTTGAATATAGCAGCATCATCAGGATTCTCTTCTACTGCTACCCTTCAACAAAAGATACACTATAACAATAACAATCCTACCCAAAATCTCTGCCTTGTCAACCATCAAAAATTCTCATAATTCCAGTTTTGGTGCATGAATGGTGCTGTATTTTAGAAAGTTAGGTGAGGTAGAATTTATGGTAAAGTAGCAGCTTGTATTTACTTCAGAGTGTCTATATACATATATATATATATATATATTAAGTTTTGAAGCATATATAGACCCATATATAGTTGGTATTTTATGAGGAACTATTTTTTGCACATATTATTTGAAATTCCATGATAATTTAGGTCAACAAGAGTTGCACAATTTCTATATGATTTTTATTTGAAGTTTAGTACAAATATTTAAGACTTATCTGTATCACTCTTTTTTAAAATCAGGTTACAATTTAAACCTTCTAAAACTACAACAATCAAATTGAGTTAGCTCTCAACAAACTTATTATATTTTTAAACAAAATAAATATTTTGTAATAAGCAAGTAATAATCATAATGATTACAAATAATAATCAACTTAGCACTTGATTATTAAAAAATAAATCAACCCACCAGTAGAATGAGGAACCTTATCAAAGTTATACATACATACATATATATATATATATATATATATATAAGTGGAAGAAGATATTGGTGGACAAAGTTGCAATCAACCTCCGTTGGGTGTTGTCTTGTTACATCACAATCATCAGATTTTTTGTATCATATGAAATTGTTCAAATGTGAGAGAAATTTGACACCAATTGCTGGTTTAGTCCAACAATCAATCCTTTGGCTATATGCTTGTTACTTTCACCTCTAGAGTATAAAACTCTAATTGTGTGGTTATTAGTGTACAATTATCATCTAATTATAAAATTTTATGAATTTTCACTTTATAAAATTAGAAAAAAAAAAAAAAAAAAAATCTATAACTGGCAAGATCATTAGAGTAGAAACAGATAAGTACTTGGGATGCCAACTAAACCCATGCCCTAAGACCTCCTTGCTTCAGCTTCCAACAGTTCTTTTCACCCACAGTACAGATGGTTGAAGCTTCATATTTCTAAATCCAAATAGTTTTAGTAGTTCAGATCTAGACTCCTCAATTTCAATCAAGGAACTACAAAAATATCACTAACTTACCCTCACAATCAGAAAAGCCTATCAACTAAAGCTACTCCAAGGTGTTGTATCTCATTCCCGTATCCCAAAACAAACATACCGATTT
The DNA here is from genome assembly GCF_000150535.2 of Carica papaya. Next base: position 3,777,987 of record NW_019014691.1, on the reverse strand, counting down.
CCAATCTGCATAGAGGGAGTGAAGCATCAATAGCAAAAATCATTGCACCAAGGAAGAAACCCATTGCATTCCTCCGCATATTGCACAAAGGGCCTCCGGGGAATATAATTTTTCTCCTTCAGTTAAATACTCTGCAAGCTACAAGAAAGATGAGGGACGTCAAGCACACCGAATTGGGTACCAACTTTAACAGTGTCTATATAATAGATCACAATACTAAGATAGAAATAAGAATAGAGTAAAAATGAGACATTTTAGTTTAACAATTATTATTTCCTATTTACACGAAAACAACAGTCTAATTCTAAGACAATTCCATATTTTTTTGTAATTCTTTTCTGACAGGTGAAAATACAAATATATGGTTATAGAATTGAAGATAGAAAATAAGTCAGCTTAATTACACATCAAATGTCCAAGTTTGTAAATTATGATTATCTTCTACATGTTAGCTAACAAAATCTAGGAATTAAATGAGAAGATAATTGGTTATAACCAAATGCAACGTAATAGCATTCCAATAATTAGGTAAAGAAATAAAACAGGAAATGAACCATGCGGGAGTATATCCAACTCATTATAGCAGACAATGCATATAGTTTGTTTTTTATCTCCAGACACACTGAAAAGAGAAGATGCAAAAGAATTTTTTTTATCAGTTATCATACGACAAGAGGTGTGCAGTTTAAAACTCGAACTCCACACCCTCGAAGAGAATGGTAAAAGTACTAACCATCCAACCAAAAGCAGCCTGCATAATAGATTTCCTTCATTTGCTCTCATTGCAACTCTGCAGACCAATAACATTGAGGTATAATGTTGGCTGACACGAGTTTTAAGAAAAATGAACACAACCTGGTAAACAAGAAGGTAATCACTTGTGAATTATGGCAGAGAGAAGATCCTGCAGGTTGTGAATAGAGATTGGCATTCAAAGATTATGCGACCATGATCAGAGTCTTTATTGGCATGATCCAGCAGGAATATATGTGTTTGCTCATTAGCGCAGATATATAGACACAACTAAGTACATAGACAACCAACTAGAATGAACTTTTAAGTTGATTCAAATTCCTCTTAGTACAGGATTGTCATACATTTTTTTTTTCTAATAAGCTTCTGAAAGATAAAATCAAGGCATTCAATGCAATACTACATATACATATATATATATATCATAGAAGACATGAAATTGGTAAAGAGTGGTAGACACTACACATCAAATAAAAGAAGGATGCACCATCACTGACCTCCAGGAGGATATGTGATACAACGATACCAAGTCCCATAGGATAGATTATTTACTTTAAGATGAAAGGCATGAGCTTGAAGTCCTTTTCTGGTGACAGGTGTTAACTTAATTTGCAACAGCTACTATTCTGGCCTTTGAAATTCCTGTTCGATCCTGATGAATTACAACTGGTCCTGGGAGGGGTAAAAAGACAACAAGGAGCTACAACAGCAGTAGCAGGACCTGGTGCTTCATCGCATTTCAAAATGGTAAATTAACTAAAGGTAGCAATCACTCCTCAAGGGGCTCAGATTTAATAGAAGGTATTTACCTCAAAATTACTTGGATGACCCACATTAGGTGCAATTTTTCTTCTATCACCTATATAATATGCAGTTTCCTGGGCATCTTTTCCTTCACACCCTAATCATGTACAAATACAATTCAACATTGTTAATGCTTTCTTTTTAACAACATTTTTCTTTTGAAATAAAAAGGTTCATCTTTTTAGCAATCATAAGCACTAGTAGATGTGGACAGCACACCCAAAGCAGAAGTGGAAAAGATACCATTAAGAACTAACCATGAAAATGGCCTTGTTCTGCATGCACCTTTTTGAGGCTCATCCTTGAATTTTTCAAGTCAACTTATGAATGTCAGCATCTACATAGTTTCTCATCGCGAGAAAAAATGCCAATATGAGTTAATGACCTCAGTCCTGCAAAACAAATTTATAAGTTACAATAGGAAATGCCTTCTGGTTGGAAAATTAGGCTGATAGATGAAAAATAGCAGGAATGCGGGAAAAGTACCTTTAGCAATGCCTTTTGGCCCTAAATAAAAGGACCAAAATAAAGCTCAAATTACATCAAAACAAATACTTAATTGATTTTAGGTTCAGGAAATGCAGCTCCAGAAAGTAAATTTTCCCCTCTAACTTTTCCACTTGCAAGTATAACATAAGTAGTATCATCAGGTTGAAGACCTCTGTCAAGCATCTCATCACGCAGTCTGAAGGCCTCCTGCAGATTCCCTTCCCTAAAATACCCAGCAATTAATGCAGTATAAATCAGAACATTCGGAGTCATGCTCTTCCCATCCATCTCTTCCAAGATCTTGCATGCATTCTCTAGCTGACGTTTCCCACAAAAACCATTTATCAGTACAGTATATGTGACAGCATCAGGCAGTATACCCTTGGCAAGCATTTCTGAGTAGAGTTCTGATGCAGAGAGTAGTTTACCCTCCTTTAGAATCCATCAATTAATGTAGTATATGTATGTAAATCACAAGGAATCCCCTCGTTTATCATTTTCTTATGCATTTCCAGAGCTGCTTCCATGTTATTTAAATTCCCGGAAGCAACTAATCATGCTATTGTAAACAGCAGTATTTGGAGATAACCCAACATCAAGGAGTTCAGTGAAAAGTTGGCGTGCACTTTCCATGTCTCTCTTCTTGCAAAATCCATCAATTAGAGCACCATATGCAGTAATATCAAGTTCAAGACCCTTTGTTTCTCATTTCATTCGTCATTTTCAGAGCAAGACCAATGTTCTTAGTTTTGCAGAACCCATTAATAAGGCTGGTGTATGTGACTACATTTGGAGAAAGTCCATTCTCACACATCTCTCCATAAACTGTCAAAGCAGAATTGATGGCACCCTCTTTTATGTAACCATCTATAATAGTATTGTAAGTCATACAAATGGGAACAAAACCCATTTCAACAAACTCCTTCAACTTATCCTTCGCCTCAGATGTTCGACCGGCTTTACAAAAACCATTGATAATTGTATTGAAGGTGTAGTCAGTAGGAGCAATATTTGCCCCGTGCATTAGATCTAGGACATTTAAGGCACGCTCAAGATCACCACTTTTAAAATACCCATCAATCATAAGAGAATATGTGACAGCAGTTGGATTTAAACCATTTTCAAGCATCTCCAAAAATAAACAGTATGACTTATCCATATCTTTCATTTTGCAGAAAGCAAGAATCATGTTGTTGTATGAAACCATATTAGGTTGCACTCCCCTGCTCACCATCTTTTCCCACAAACTGCTAGCTTCACTTAACTTACCCTCCTTACAAAACCATGACAAAAAACCATTATAAATGAAAATGTTGGCAACACCGCACTGAATGGCCTCATCAAACAGCTTTGTTGCATCTTCGAGTTTCTGAGCCTTTAAGAATCCTTGTACCAAGGAATGGATGTGGAAGACATCTGGTTGGATACCCATGAATTTCATTTCCAGGTAAAGCTCATATGCCTTTTCCATGTTCCCATTCTGACAATACCATTCAATTAAAACTGAATACGTAACCTTGTTTGGACGAGGCCCCTCCTCCTTCATCTTACTGAACAAATCCAAACCACTTGTCTGATCACTGTTCTTGCAGTAACCCTTTATCAAATTGGTCGCGACCACCACATTAATAGGCTTCCCGCAACTCAGCATCTCATCCTTGAGCCTTAATGCTTCTACCATGTTTCCCTGCTTCACACAAGCTGCAATGACGCTAGTAAATGTACACTCAGAAGGAACCCATCCCATTTCTTTCATTTCCCTCAACAATCTAAAAGTCATACTCAAATTTCCTCTCTGGCAAGCAGCCTGGATAACAATACTATACGCCCATGCATCAAGTTCTACACCTCTAGCCTTTGCCTCTTTAAAATATTCCTCCGCCTGCTCAGGCTTCTTTTCTATCAAACACGCACGCATCATCAGATGTACTGTAACATGATCCCTGTTACCGCCTCTGGAAACCATCTTTTCATACAACTCTCGAGCTTCATCAATTAAATTATTCCTAACTAATGCCGTCAAAAGAATATTTATAAATGGCAGGCAAGGAACTATACCGTGTTCTATCATTCCATTAAAACAATCTACAGCATCATCTATACGTTTAGCTCTAATATAACTATTCAACAAGAAATTAAACACACGCGAATCAGATTCAAAGCCAAAGCTTTTAGCACATTCCACCAAGCGATCGACTAAAATACTAGGCAGGGGATCTGAATCACCCAACACGTACCCGTTAAGCAATTTCTTGGCTTGCTCATGTGTCCGTGGGAAACTCGCCAAGATGTGAAGCAAAACACAAAATGAATCAACGCCTTTGACAAACCCACGCCTCTTTTCGACGCGACGGAAGTACCTCAAAGCCGATTCGGGATGATTTTTGCGACTTAGCAGAGTGTTGATGACATGGGTTTGCGTCAAACATTCGTCTTCTGATATTGGTTCGGAAAAGGAACTTGGGGCAGCTCGGTCTCCGTGTGCATCGGATTCTGGGGCCGATTTCTCGAGAAAGGCGGTGTTTGGGTCGAGATTCGCAGAAATTTTTGATTCTTCCGATATGGGTATACTAGGAACGTCCGGTAAAGAGCATTTATATTTAGCGTTCTTTATTGAACAGAGAGTGAACGGAAGGATCCGTGAAGAGGCGAGCGAAGACCTCATTGTTAGAGACGACGAATCAGACCAAAAACCCTGCAAACGTCTTTAAACCCTATGGAGATGAAGCCCGATCGGAACTATTTCAATTAAGAATCACCAGACGTCGTCGTTTCGATCATTTTAATTTCAAATTTATTTTGTTCAAATTAGTTTTTATTTTTAATTTTGATTAAATTATTTTTTTCGTAATTTTTCAGATTTGACAATTTTTTTACCCAGAAAGATAATTTACTATATTATTTGATTGAAAATTAAGCTTTAATAGAACAAATTTAAGGTATATCAGTCTTGTTCTTGTAATTTCAAAGTTCTTCAAAAAAATCAAACATTTTATTATTTTAATTTCAAATTTATCGGTTAATCCATTTATTTTTATTAAGTTTTTAAAAAGTTGCCTTCAAATAAGATTTAAAAAATTATAAAATTTATTCAAGTGAAAAATATAAATATAAAAAGTAATTTCCTTTTTTTTTAGAAAAATAAAAAAACATAAATATGTCGTCTTACGCTTTTGCAGTTTCTGACTCCTAGCTTTCTCAACTGAAGATGTGGCGCAGCATAGACGCCCACTTGAAGACCATCCGCCACGCCCCCTTCCGCACAATCCTTTCCCACGCAATTCCGAAGCAGAAGCCGCCGCTTCCAGTTCCACTATCATCGCAGCTGCGCTCTCTCTCCAAAACCCTAGTTCTCTCTCCTTTGTCTGTTACCGCTTTTACCACAACCCGGAAGGTTGACCCGGATTTTGGTTCTCTGATAGTGGTAAGGTGCATTTCTGCTTTTTCTACTACTTCTTCAGCTCAACAGCAGCACGCCGTGGACTGGAATGAAACGGTGTCGTGCTCGGAGGTTGGAGATGGTAATTATGGCAGCTTGGAGGAGGACAATAAGCCTTCTATTCATGTTCGAGCTTATTTCTTCTCTACTAGGTTTGGTCTTCGTTTAATATTTTCTCATGAATATATTTTATTTTTCAACTTTCGGAAATAAACTAATCATGAATATTGAGGATAATGTGATGGAAAGTGTGAAATAAAAGGAGATTATTAAAGTCGACTTAGTGTTTGGCTGTTTGCTGAGAAGCAGAAAAATTGAAATAAGTTGGAAAATTGTATTTAGTGAACTCTACAAATGAAAATCCCCAAAATCTTAATGCACATGCCTTAGACTAGAGACCCGAAGATCGTGTACTTGGCATATATTTTACTGAATCTTTTGTGGAAATGGTGGAAGAGTTGAAAGCAAAAGTCTCTAATAGGTAATATTTCTGTGCTATATTAGTCTATGAAGAGTTACTTATCTGGGTGGTTATATTCTGGTGTAGTGTGGATTTGAAAAGCTTAGTGGAACAGAACAGGCAGAATTTTATCCCGCCAACATCACGTATGACTAACTATGTTGTTCTTAAGTTCGGTGATCATTCCAGTCCAAATGTAAGTTAAAAACTTTTTCCATTCAAGGATTTTTGTTTAGAGTTCTTTTGAT
>NW_019014691.1:3758930-3770601 GCF_000150535.2 Carica papaya | reverse complement strand
GAGGAGATGGTGTCTTCGGTTATGTAAGTCAGTCCTTCAAGTGTCTTCATCATATATGGGATGAAAATTTCAGGCTCTTTACAGGCTAAAGCAAATGGTTTCTTCAGGGAGATACCTGGAGCCATCTACATTTAGTTTTACTTCGATATTTCTTTATGATTGATAATTAGCATCTATGGGAAGCCTAATAACAAAGAGTAGGCAAGTAAGAGTTGAGAGTTACTTAAGTTTCTGTTCAGTCTCATCTTAATCTCTCTTTTTTCTTTACTTGTCTTTCCTATCTCCTTGTCTTTTTACTGAATCCCTTGTTTCCGTTTATCTTTCTCTAGTATCTCCCTTTTATTTGCTATCAATTATCTTGCAATAGTTTCTATCTAAAGTAGCTAGTCCTATGTCAGTAATGCAACAATAGAATCACATAAGATTTTTTATTTTACTTATATAGATTGGTGAAACTTAAATATGGATGCATAGATACTCTATCAAAATTGCTATATGACAGGGGGATCTTGATAGCAGATAGGCTTTTCATTTTTCCTTTAGTCTGACATGTTGCAGTTTAGTTACATGTTCAGCTATTGTGCTTACTAGGTTTGGCTTATTTGTCTGTCTCATATGCTTTGTTAAATTCCAAGTGAACCTTTTGTTTATTATGGTTATCCAAATTTAAGGAGAATGAGAATCTATTGTGTGATGCTTTTGTTTTTCCATTGATATCCACTTCCTTTTAACGCATTGTCTTTGAACATATTATTTTCTAGAAATTATTAAGTTAGTCATGATGTTTGACATTTATTATAATTTGGTTCTTAATGTTTTTTTGTTACAATCTGGACCCTGCCGTTCTTTATTTGTTTCAAATGCCGAGTAAAAAGGTAAAATGGGTAGGCCATGTTTGAATACTTCAAAAAACAAATTAGAAAACTGACTTTAACTAATTAATTAAATTAATGATTAATAAATTAATAATATTAAAAATATTTTTTATTGTTATTAGTTTATTAATCAGTCAAAATTATTTTTTGAGTTATTTTTTTAAACATCCAAAGACGACCTAATCATTTTAGCTTTTTCTGTATGGAAATGGAAGGAAATTAGACATTTGAAACAAATTAAAAATGCTAGGGATCAAATTGTAATGAAAAAAAATCACGACCAAATTGAAACAGTATCAAAGTCCGGAATTAATTTGGTCATTTGTCATTTTTTTCATCTCCTCCTCCTCCCCGGTTCACCCAATATGCAGTCAGCAGGATTTGGATCTGCAAAATTTTACCGACTCTGGGTTCGGTTTGGGTGGTGGGGGGAGGGGTGGGGAAGGTGATCTGCAATATAGTTGCTATTCCTTTATCTGGATTTACCTGCTTAAACATATTAAATTGGGAAGTCTTTTTGTGAATGGACATGTCAACTTGCTCTTATTAACTGTTCGCAAACCAATGTTATATTTTTGGTTAACTTTTTATTAGAGAGTTCTAATTGCCTTGGCATTTGGTATATATAAAAAAAAAAAAAAAATTGCCTTGGCATTTGGCTGGAGCAATGTGTGCCAGTGTTTCTGCTCATCTTCCTCTTACTGTTCTCCGTTGTTTCTTTTGAAAGCCGTTAAACTTCTAGCTTTCCCAAAGAAGAAGATTAAGCCTAGTTGAACTTGATTTGTGGTTATTTGCAGAATATGAGGTAAGAGAGAAACCGACTCTAAACACATGGATGCAAGGTGGATTGGATTACATCACATTACAGTTCTTGAATATTGATGGAATCCGCACCATCGGCAGTGTTCTTGGCCAAAGTATTGCCCTTGACTATTATGGGCGCCAGGTACTTATGATCTGATCTGAGTTACTTTCTGGATGCATAATTTGTTTCTGCTTTTCTATTCTCATGAATTTCTTTCTTCTCTTAGGTTGATGGAATGGTTGCAGAATTTACTGACATAAATCGCGGGATGGAAAAAACTGGAACTTTTACCATGGATAGGAAGAAACTCTTTCAGTTGGTAGGGAAGGCAAATTCTAATCTTGCTGATGTGATTCTTAAGCTTGGACTTTTTGAGAGGTAATAATTTCGCATCCTTACTGAGAAGGTGAATTTTATGAAATCTAATGATTTTCTTATTGCAGCATTGTGATGAGAAGACATACAATATGTTATGATCGTTACTTAAGATCTTGTAATGAGGTAGATTAACAGTATGGTTTTATTTAAAGAGAACACATCGATCTTCCTGGAGTTTAAAGTACTCAGAAAAAAGACAAATTTTTTGCATATCTTATTCATATTGTTATTTTGTTTTTATACAAGAAAACACAATTGCTACTAAAGTAATTACTTCCACTGTTGGAAGTAACCACTCCACATTCTAGAAATTACTTTTGGACTTTTCCTATTAACTAATTTGTCATCAAATAAACTAGGTAATTAGATAGCTACAATAATAACAATTTTCTTCCAGCAGCCATGTGGCAATCGAAATTCCAGCAGTTATGTGGTTCATAATAGTACACATCCCTCAAAAAGGTGCTTGAGGACTGAGTGTACTTTTAGTAGCCTGCTGCTTTGATCCTGGTTCTAGAACATTCCAATGGTAGGAAGCCCGGTGAAGAGATGCTCGTTTGACCACTCTTTGTAGTGTAGTTGATAAGAAATTTGCTGGACCACATTTAGATTCCCTTAGACCATGAAATTGCATGGGCAGTCCCCTTTTAATAAAATTGCATGCATGGGAGCAAATTTCCAACCTAGGCTTTGCAAACTAGTTATGCATGGATTTGCACTCAAATCTGTCAGCCATGGAACAATTAGACCCAGGGAAAAGAATGAATTGCCCAACTTGCCCAATCACCAAGGCAGATGTATGTAAATGCCTTTACACCCAACTCTCTCATTGCAGATTCTTTCTCCATCTTCTATCTGCAGGAGGCAAACAATGACAAAGCACCAAAATCTCAATATAGAAAATTCTTTTAAAGAACAGTCTAAGAAGCTCTCCATGTGCATTGCTTGTGAAGACTGAATCCTTATGATAGTAGGTATGGAGATTTTGGCCTCCTCTACATCACTAGGACTGGTTCTACCTCTCTTTCTTCACCATCAAATTAATCAGCCTCTTTCTCCAGCCATAATCCCTTGCTGACTATATTTAGTAGGAAAAGAAAATCCAACACTGACAAAGGAATCAGGAAGGAACGCTGATCTAAGGGAAGGCACATGGGCATACATGCATAATCTCACCATTACTGGAATTATCCCCGATTGGAAGAGGAAGCTTATGGTTATATTAGATTTAACTGATTCCTCTGGGAAATTCTCCCAGCCTGTCATATTTCCTATTACTTCATATCCTAACAAAATTATTGAAATGGTTTGTTGCGACAAGGGGACCCACTTTCCCCATTGGTGTTCATTGTTGTGATGGAAGCTTTGAATGGTTTATGGAGAGGACACAAGAAGTGCAGCTGTTTAAAGGTGTGCAGGTGGGCAAATGTGATAATTCCATTGAGGTGTCGCACTTATTTTTGCGGATGACACATTATTTTGTCAACCTGAAAAGCAATACTTAATGCACCTCAAGTGCATCCTCCTCTGCTTCCAAGGCGTTTCGGGACTCAATATTATTCTAAATAAATATGAATTAGTAAAGATTGGGAGTATGGGAGATGAAAACAGTTTGGATAGGATCCTTGGGTGCAGAACTGCGCAGCTTCCTATAAAATACTTAGGGACGCCGTTAGGGGCAAGATACAAAGATAAACAAACTTGGGAGCCGGTGGTTGAAATGTCCGAGAACCGTTTTGCGACTTGGAATACAAACTTCTTATCAAAAGGTGGAAGGTACACTCTCATCAAAACGCTAACCTTCTCATTTACTATCTTACCACTCTAACTATACCGGTCAGCATTGCAAAAAGATTGGAATCAAATCAATGTCATTTTTTATGGGGAGATGGAATTGAGAAAAGAAGGTATCACTTGGTGAGGTGGCCAGAAATTAAGAAACCTCTTAACAAGGGTGATTTGAATATTCGGTCTTTGGTGGATATGAACAGGGCTCTTTAAGGCAAGTGGCTGTGGAGATTCCTAAAGGAAGAGGGTAGATTGTGGAGAAAGGTCATAGAAGCTAAATGGTGCGGTTTTGAGTTAGCAGGGGAGGGAAGCCATGACAGTAGGGGCCATGGTTTGGCATTATGGAAGAATATCAAACAGGGCTAACCGAGATTTAAGGAGTGTATCAGCTGGAAATTGGGTAGGGGCAACTGCATCAAGTTTTGGCATGATGAGTGGCTGGAGGGGGATGTTTGAAAACCAGATTTTCTAGAAGATATGCCATTGCACAATCTAAAAATATGACAGTTGAGGAGGCGTATGTGATGGAAAATGGATGATGCTCTTGGACAGTGAATGTTTGTAGAAATCTAAATGATTGGGAGGTATTTGATTATGAAGAAATATTGAGGCTGGTCTCACAATGTCGTATAAGTGATGATGCAGACCAGGTTCAATGGAAACTGTCCAAAAAGGGTGAATTCATGGTAAAATTGTTTTATAGGCAGATGGTGGGGGCTGGGCAGGACAACACACCCCTCTTCCCTTCAATACAGATTTGGAAATCCAGAGTTCCGTCTGGAATTGCTTTCTTCGCGTGGGAGGTTAGTAGAGAAAGTATATTGACACTTGATAAGCTGAAGACTAGAGGACAGATTGTAGTTAATGGGTGTTTTATGTGTAAGAGGGCTGAAGAATCATGCTGCCACCTGCTTCTTCACAGCCAGGTTGTCTATGAACTATGGTGCCAGATTTATAGACTGCTCGGTATCAATTGGGTCGTTTCAGGCTCGGTTTTTTTATGAGATATGGGCTTGGATGGGATTGGCGTGAAAAAGAGTATTGTTAAGATCATCTCTTTAACCATTTTTTGGGTCATTTGAAAGAAATGAATAGGAGAGCTTTTGAGGATATAGAGATGGATACTAATGGACTAAGAGACTTATGGTTTAATTATTTTGGATACATTGTTTTGGGTCATGACATTATTAGAGATGAGGATTTTGGGGATGTTATTGACACCCTAACAACTTTGTAAATTTGTAAATGGGTGGTACCCCCATTAGTACTCTATTAATATATATTCACACTTTTATTTTAAGAAAAAATATTAGGGATAGATGGTTTCATACTTTTGATTTTATTTTGATTGGTCATGATATGGTGGATTGGGAAGATATTAGAACTGTCATGAACCACCTGATCGACTTGTAATTTTGTGTTTTCGGGTGGTATCCCTTTGATATCTTTGTGCATAATAATACTATTTCTCGGGGTCAAGGGCACCAATCTGCTTGTGCTCTTCCATGAGATCGCACCCTCATTAGCAGCTTTCATCTCCAACCACAATTGAGCATCACTGTCTGTCCGTGTCTGTGCTTGTTCTATTTTCCTCTATCATTGCTTTTAATATCAACGTCTCCTCAGTTTTCTAAATGATTTGCGGGCTGCCATTCTCATCTTCCCCTATGAACTCTACCTTCTCTGCTCTTTTTGAAATTTGGACTGATGTTTGAGGAATTGCTCCCCAGATTTTGTTGTTAATGGTTGTTGTTTTGCTCTAGCTTGCTCCTGCTCAAGACATTCCTCTTTCAAATCCTCTCTGGTGCCACTAGAAAATTTTCTCAACTTTTTAGTACGCTGCAGAGTTCATAGATCATCCATAATAGTAGGCTCTCATACCAAATGGTATGGTCCTTAGGATCTTGCTATGGGATAGATTAATAGTGGGGACTTACTGGGAGAGAACCCAATATTCACTTAAAAGTCTAAATAGATTAATAGTGTGGACTTGCTAAGAGAGAACCCAATATTCACTTAAACGTTTAAAGCACTAAAGAGATTTTTTGATGGATTTTTTGAATAGTGTGGACGACTTAAGAGAGAACCCAATATTCACTTAAAGTTTAAAGTACTAAAGATATTTCTTGATAGATTTTCTGTATATCTGTTTCAAACTGGTATTCTATTTTTGTACAAGAAAACATAACTGCTCATAAGAACAATAAGCTTCTGTAGTTATAAATAACTATCCCACATCCTAGTAACACTTTTCATAATATCTAATTATATTAATAAATAAAGTAGATAACTAAATAGAACAGTAACATCTTTCTTCTAGCAGCCATGTCTCAATCGTTTCGTCACCTCATCAGCCATGTTTCATTCACTCCAGTAGCCATGTGGCTCAGAACATGATAACACGGTCATATATTTTCTCATGTACTAGTCCCAACTCTTTATTGATGTTGTATGAGCTTCTAATAGAATAGAGATGTTCCTGAGCATATTCGCTTGATTTGATGGAAATTGGTGGTGCAGTCTCTGATACAAAAATTACTTTTTTAATAGGAGTTATTAATCTCAGAAAAGTACCTAGATATTGACATGGTTATTTCAGCTATTTAACCGAATTCATTGTTCTAAGTTCTTCAACTAATTCTCTCCTTCTCTCTCTCCCCCCTCTCAGATAGTTGTTTCAGGTTCAAGTATCTGATCTTATCTAACCAAAGTTATGTTTTGCAGATCAGATATTGCCTGGAAAGATGCCAAATACGCACAGATATGGGAGTACCTTAGAGATGAATTTGAATTGACACAGAGGTTTGCAAGCCTTGATTTTAAATTGAAGTTTGTAGAGGTACAATTTCTCAATTTTATTGGAATTACCTCTCTTTTCCTTTCTAATTATTTCAAGAATAAATGACCTCCCAAACTAATGAATGTGTCTTTTTTGATTGCAGCACAACATTCGATTTCTTCAGGAGATTCTTCAAAATAGGAAATCAGATTTTCTGGAGTGGCTCATCATTATACTAATCAGTGCTGAAATTGCCATCTCGCTCTATGACCTTATCCAAAGGTCTTTGTAACCCGCTTACACCAACTTTTGAAATCTGTATATTTTTATAGTGAAACCAGTGTATGAGTCATATAATTAATGCTAGTCAATTTTCCTTGTAAATAATTTCAGATCATCTTATGATTGGAATAGGATCACCCGCTCCTAACATTGTATGGTTATCTTGTTTATTCTTTTACTTCTTGAGTCAACGATGTCAAAAGCTGGCTATGCATGCATGCAATATCAAATATCAACAGAATGCGTACATCTTTTTTCGTAAGGTTAAATTAAAGTTTAATATCGTAAAATCATTTTATAGAAGTTTATTGATATCATCTAGTTATAAAACAATTTGATTTCGATTGTTGCATAATTTCTGTATTTATTGCAACAAAAGATTGATTTTTTTATTATCTGAAAAAAGATTCGTATTAATAATTATGATTTTAGATAGATAAATTTTTTATTTTCTTAAAATAGTATCTGAAAATCGAATAGAGTGAATTTTCACAAAAAATATTAATTTATTATTTATTATATATGTTTGTTATATAATATTTAAAAAAATAAGCAAAAAAATTTTGTATATCAATAAAGAAAATAAGAATGTGGATGGAAAACAAAATAAGAATTCTCTACAATGATACTAAAAACCAATTGAAAGGAATGTAGTGCAACTTGGTAGCGCATCTGCCTAAGTAAAAAAGAAATATTTTTTTTTAAAAAATATTATTTTACATTCATAAATCTGAATTATAAATATCTAACTTATTAATATCTAAATCGAGTTATAAGTATCTAACATATTAATATATATTTGCAAACTTTAATAAAACAAAGATAAACCTCATTTCTCTCATCTCTAATATATTCATCATATTCACCTATTCAATATCTAACATACTCATATTGGGTTTGAAAACTTTATAAAATAGAGATATAATTTTTAGATGCATAGACCCACATTATATAAAATGACATTCTAACAAATTTTAAAGGCTAATCAACAAAACTTATTTTTCTCAATCTCTAACATTTACCAATCGAATCACATATGTCTAACAACATTTAGATCTGTTTATAAATTTTTATAAAATAGAGATATAATTTTTAAATGCATAAACATTTCACAACAGAAATATCTTAAAAACATCCACATTACATAAAATGATGTTCGGTCTCTGCAGGATTCTAAACTTCCCAGCGATGGAAATTCAAAGAAATTATTCCACCAAAATAATTAACTAGAAAACTCCAATTCATTAGCAAATAATAATATCATTTATTGAATTTAAAATTAAATTAAAATTTTAAAGAGGCGATGGTGCTGGCTATTGAGAAAGTGCAGTAGAAGCCAAAGATGGCGGCTTGAAAGTTTTACGCACAAATTTTCTGGCCCAAACATGCTTCCCATTGATGGAGAACTTCCTCTTTGGCGCTCCCTGAAGTACATCATCCATTCTCGCTGCAGATTCCAGCACCAGTCTCGCATACAGCGGCTGCGTCTCATCATCCACCTCTTGCATGACAATTGTCTCTATGCACTCCGCAAAATTCCTTCATTTCATTTTCACCCAATTAGTAAGTGATAAAATCATTTTACTTTATGTAAACAAACGCATAAAGATGATTAGAGAAGAGTTACCGGGTGAAGAATTCTCTAACTTCCTCTTCTGAAGTAGGGTATCCTTTCGAGAATGTTAAGAAAACAGTTCGTTCATCCTGTGGCAACTCTTCTTGGTCTTCATCATCATTTACCTTCATTTTTATCCGATTCAACATATCTCCAATCTCCTCATTAACTAGCTCTTTCATGGCTTCAAGCTCATAAGCTTTCAAACTCATATCGCCATTTCCTCTCAAGAGTTGATCATGTGGAACACCACTGCCGTTCATCATCATATTCATCCCCATATAATTATTATTAAACCCATATAACCCATTAATGTTGCTCTGATGATGTTGACCATAGTGGCCAAACTGAACTGGTGGAAACATCGGACTCATAACAGGACCGTAGTAAGGATTCAGTTGATTCTTCATCATCATCTTCATGTGGTCGGCTTCATTATGATGATGATACTGGTACATCGTCAAAGGCGACGTTTTGAGAACTATGTCTCTGAATGCTCTCACGCAAACCTCGTTCAAGTTTCTTGTGACCCCCCGAAGTACGGCGAATCGATTGTCGTGCAAGAACTTCAGAGAAAGTCCTGGTTTTGTCGTCATGGACTGGATCAGCGGGATACCTTCATCCTTCACGTTGTTATTATTGCTGTTTTTCATGGCGAACGAAACGTAGTTTTCGTTCTCGATGCAGTTTAAGATTAGAACAGCTTCGTCGGCTATGGAGTTGAGCAGCGTGTCGGGTATTGGCACCAGGTTGGCCACCAGGTTTCGAGCCTTGCCAGCCTGCTCGAGCCAGATGAATAGAGCCACGATCTGCATGGCTTGGCCCTGCTCACGCCCCAGACCGAGGATTAGCCTCATGAAGAGCTGACGGTCAATGTTGTGGAACATGTTGAACTCCTGCTGTGTTATAGAGATTGAGGATGAAGTTGGGGTGGTGGAGGAGGAGGAACCGGCGGCCATGGTTTTTGGAGAGAAGTAATATTTGATGAAATGGTGTGATGGGTTTGTTTATAGAGGTGAGGAGGTTTCATTTTAGGTTGTAACTTTTGGCAATGAAGTAAGTGTTGTTTCGAAGAGACACCATTTTTGTTACACTGATTGCAGAAATGGAAGTTATTGCTGGAGTTTCTGTGTTAAGCTCGGGGAAGATAACGGTCTTACATGTTTTTTCTCTGTTTGACTTTTTGACTATTCAGGACGGTACAGTTATGATTGGGTGAGGACATTTGTTTTTCTTTTTAATATTTTGACTGTGCTGATTTGGCTATGTTTTATTGGTAGAGTAAAATGGCAGTCCACCACGCTAGTAGTTGTACTACTAAATGTATCATAATTTAAATTAGATTTCTTTTTTGGAGATATCGGATCATGATACCTTTGGTTACTTAGTTAATTATTTCTAAGAAATAATAAATAAGTTGTTCCATCTTGATCTAACATAAAATTGGAAAAAAAATAAAAATAAAAATAAAAACATCATATATATATATATTTTATATTCACTTAACTACATGTTGAATTCCTATATATTTTTATGTTCTTCCTTTTCTTACTTAATTGCTTTTATTTTTATTTTTTTAACATAATCTTATATTAATGTTATCTGTTTTTTTTTATCTAATATTCACATTATGACCAATTTAAGAAATATATTTATAAAAAAATTCGGTTATTTTTTTTAAAAAAATTGAACTAATCATAATTATAATTCCGACTTTGTTGAAAATTTAATTGTATATTCATAAATTAAAACGGAAATAAATTTAGCTACAATAACAGGATAAAAATTTTTATGTTCTTATGCTTCATAATTACTTAATTATTCTTTCTTTATTATTTTTTAATATAATTACATATTTATGTTATCTACTTTTTTGTGTGATATTCGTATTATGACCAATTTAAGAAATATATTTATAAAAAAGCTCGATCATTTTTTTTTTAAAAAATTGAGCTATAATCGTGATTATAACTCAGATTTTGTTGAAAATTTAATAAGTACGTATATTTATAAATTAAAACAGAAAAAAAATTAGTTACAATAGATAAGAATCATAGGATAAAGATTTTTATGTTCTTATGCTTCATAGTTATTTAATTATTTTTTTTTTCAATTATTTTTTAACATAATCATATATTTATGTTATCTATATTTTTATCTAATATTCGCGTCATGACTGATTTAAGAAATATATTTATAAAAACACTTAATTATTTTTTTAAAGAAAATTGAGCCAATCATAATTATAACTCTACCGTTGTTGAAAATTTAACAAATATGTATATTTATAAATTAAAGCGGAAACAAATTTAGCTGCAATAGATAAAAATAGAGATTTGTATGTTCTTCCGCTTCATAATTACTTAATTGTTCTTCTTTTTTTTATTTTTTAACATAATCGAATATTTTTTATATCTATTTTTATTTAATATTCTCATCATTACCTATTTAAAAAATATTTATAAAAAGGTTTGCTTATTATTTTTAAAGAAAATTGAGTTAATTATAACTATAACTTGAACTTTGTTAAAAATTTAATATGTGTGTATGTTCATAAATTAAAATAAAAATAAATTTAGCTGCAATAGATAAAGATCATAGGATAGAAATTGTTATGTAATTTTGCTTCATAGTTACTTAATTGTTCTTCTTTTTTTTTTAATATAATCATATATTTTTGTTATATGCTTTTTATTTAATATTCGCATCATGATCAATTTAAAAAACATATTTATAAAAAGGCTTAGTTATTATTTTTTTTAAAAAATTGAACTAATCATAATTGTAACTCGAATTTTGTTAAAAATTTAACATATATGTATGTTTGTAAATTAAAACATAAATAGATTTAGCTGTAATAAATAAGAAGAATATGATATAGTGCAAGGAATCATTCTTTTTTCTTCTCTCGATCTAGATCTACTAGGATTTGTGAAGCAAGTACAAGATGTGAAAAGAAAATTGAGGAACACACAAAGGAAAAACGAAGTGTAGCAGCAACGAGAGAGAAACCTAAGATTGTAAGAATGAAAAATAAAGACAAAATATTTCTACATCCCCCAAAATATTGGTGTACCAACACTATAAATACACTTTAGGAAAATCATTATTAACCTAACACACCTATACATACATATATACAAATGCAC
>NW_019014691.1:3734682-3744990 GCF_000150535.2 Carica papaya | reverse complement strand
GAATGTGCTTTGCAGTTCACTCTTCAAGGATCTATGAACTACATCAATAACCAAGTAAGTGTTTCTCTCTTTCTTTCCCTTTTCCTTTGTCTGTCTGCCTCTCTCTCTCTCTCTCACACACACACACACACATGGATGGAGGAGGTACATATTACACACCCACCAAACACCAAAAAATTCAGATATTATTACAGACCAGATAAAGTGTCTACATGCACATATTCTTATATTTCCATTATCATGGGAGGTGCATTATCAAATACAATGTTGATCGTATCTTTCTAGTAGCAACCATGGTTTATTGAGACTTAAATAAGTATTTTAAGTTCAGGCTTAACTTATTATCTTGTCACAAGGGAGTAAGAGTGTTGGTGGAATTTCTGTGAAATATGAAGTTATGTAAAGATATCTTTCTTTCTATTTGCTCATGTTCGCCTAAGCTCAAGGCAGACTGGTCCTATATGCTTTTTGGTTCACCTGTGTGTTGGACTATTTCTTAATGATATTTAGAACATCATCATGTATTGCTTCTTTAAATGACAAAAAATGGCAGAACTAAGAGGGGGCAAAAGGGGGCCATCACCAGTGCCCCCCCTTGAGTCCAGCATTTGTGTATTGGCATGTATACATGATTTTCATTGTCAAATATATATATGGCTCATTCCCCATAATAATCTTACTTTTTACATGTATGTGTATATATAATATGCATACATGTTGAAATTTTCACTTATAACTAATAATCTCTGTGTGTGTATGCATATGTTTTATACATGTGAAAAAATAAAATAAAAAGAATAATCAACTAAGACTTTTGTGAGAGAGTAAAATTAATACGAAAACAAAATAGAAAAATAGAGATTTTAATACTTACCCTCAACTTAAACTTTTTTATGCATTCAAAATTGTTTTCCTTATGAAAACAAACAATATGTAAATTAACAGATGCTAAAGTTCTTTATTTTCAATTTCAATCATGTTGTGGTTGTATGTCATGGTTGGCGGATCTCAGCAGAGTGGATGGTGTATGGTTATGGATAGGTTAAGCATATACTTTAACTCCAATTCCTTATGTGTTTTGTTGATTTGCTTGAACATTAGGAAGTTGTAACTGTTTTACATGTTGGGTGGTTAGTTAGGCACTTGTTTTTGTTTCTATTACTTGACCATGAAGGTTAAAGGTAAATTGTCTATGAGAGCTGTACTGTATCAATTTCTTATTCTCAAACACTATGGTTAGGAGCCTAAGGAAGAATATAAAATAAAGATTTTTAAAATTGAATAAGATAAGTGTATGTCCAGCAGGGCTTTTACTTCTGCTACCAAGAAGTAGAAGTCCGTCAAAATGTTAAAAAAACAGAAGTTCTTTTAGGTAGAAGCAAATTTGTTTTTTGCTATGTTTTGCTAATTTATAATTTAAGTATTTTTATATTTATTGACTATGTTTCACTAATTTATTATTTTAATATTTTTAAATTTAAAATATAATTATTAATTATAATTTTTTGTTATTTTTAATATTTACTATTAATTTTATAACATAATTAATTAAATATAATACTATGTTTTGTTGTGAAAGCACGTTCTTAAGTTTGTTAAAAGCTTTTCTTAAAGCACTTTTAGCAGTTTACAGTTCAAGAAGTAATCGTGCCAAATGGACCCTAATAATCATTTTTTAAAAAATAAAAAGGATAGTATGTTTATTAGATAAACAGTACCAAAGGGATGCTACCTATTTACAAAATATTTACAGCTCTGTTAGTGTATTTATGACATTCCCAAAAGTCTCAATCCTATAAATATGATGACTCAAAATTAAAGAACCAAAATAGTGAATCCATCTATTCCTAATTTTCGACATCTCTCCATCAATCCCCTCGAACACTCTTCTGTTCCTCTCTTTTTTAACCACCCAACAAATAGTCAAATATAAAATAAATTGACCCTAACAATCATAACCAACCTTTATCTGAAAGTTACCTATAGTAAAAAGATCAAATGGAAGTTTTCAAAAGTAAGGTAGAGATTTTATGAATATGACAATAAGTATTTCTTTAGATGAAAAATATATATTATCAAATAGGAAAAGAATAAGTAATTAGGTCACTTTACCAAAAATATTGTGTATAATGAATTATGAAGCTTCTCGACCCTCCAATTTGGATTGTTGGATCATTGAGGGTTAAGAATAGTGTTTAATAAACCCTACTTTACCTTGTTAGATTTCTTTAAAAATTATTAAATAGAGTTAGTAGTAAAGTTCACCTTACTCCCCTGTACTTTGAAAAATATTGTCTCAAAGATGCTGTAAATAGAGGCCACCTTTGTTCATTTTTTCCCCAAAAAAAAAGAACATATGGTCTTAGAGAAGTTATGTTTAGAAAAAAGGATCATTCCTGTGTAAGAGAAACTTTAGTAGACTATCATTTAAAGATTGAGTATATCATTTCGGAGTTTGCAGGTTATATTGAATCTTTGAATGTGGGGGAAAGTTTGATATATCATTTCAGATTGTACAGTTTGTATTAAATCTTTGAATGGGGATTGCTATTAGGTTTGATTTTCAAGATTTCACGATACCAGCTATCATTTAAAGAAACTTTAGTAGACTGACAGGAAATTTTCAAAAGAGGCTAGGATCTCTTTGTTTTTTTTTTTTTTTTTTGAAATAAAAGTGAAAGAGGCTAAGATCTTTTAGTGGCTAGTTCGGAAGATTTTGTGGATTGAATATAAGCTCAGTTCTCAGTCACTGGAAAATTTAAAAATTTTCCATGTTCTGATGCATCTGGGAGACTCTGTCAAGGCTAGTGCAAAGTGTAGCATAGGCTGTCCTTTTTTTAGTACTTTTGCTTGAAATTTCCACCTTTTTTGGAAGAGAAAAAAGATTTATAATAATAGGAACGGCACACCAAGAGGGTGCAGCTCATTTAGAAAGAAGTGTTACATATTACCAAAAGGAAATAAAAATATTGATAACATACCTTAAATTCTATCTAGATTTAAGATGATTGTTAAACAAATCAAGATTTGGAACCAGTCGTCTCCAGTACTAGACGAAGACATGATGTGATCATGCTGCTAAAAGTGCTTAGAAAAGTTCATTGACCTTGTCTCAGTAGAGTTTGGCATCTCCTGGTTCTCTTTTGAAATTGTTCCTATTTCTTGCCAAAAAATTACTGGCAAGAAATGCATCAGAATTGCATCTAATTGGATATGATGATTACTTTAGATTTTCTTCAGAAAAATGATGATTTGCTGCTTTGGGTTCGTATCTTGCAGGGACAAGGACAGCATCTTATTGTTCCTACCATGCCAGGCAATGAATAGGGGATTCTAGCTTGTCTTCAACCAATTTTACGAATATTAGGTCTGTAAAATTGTTTAATTCCAACACATGTAGCATCATTTAGGTGGACCAATATGATTTCAATTCAAGTGCTATATATTGTGGAGCTTTGTTGCCTTACCCCCCCCCCCCCACCCCAATTGTTGGGATGCTCCCATCAGCAACTAAGCTGTAGTGAGTAGTCACAATGTAAATTTGTTTCTGCTAGTGTAGAATATTCTGATCATTTGAAGAAGGCTAAATTTGATGAGGACCTGAATGTTATTGTTGAAACATCTAAACCCCGTTTTGTTGTCAATGACAAATGCTGACAAATGATCGACACCATAGCCTCTATTCTAAGGAACTAGGTTGAGAGGAGAAACTGTAATTGTTCCCCAAGCCAAATTTGATCAGAGTGCTGCAACCCACAATACCAGCAAGACAAAACTTAACAAAAGTGCTTGGGTCTCAACAGTAGAAGATAATCCTGCATGTGGGTCGAGGATGAAAACTGAGCCGCTGGTGACTGGCCTATGGTATATATTTTCCTTCTGGTAGCTGACTTAGTATGTGTTCATATATTTTCTGGACTTTCATTGTGTTCTATCTATAGGATTGCTCGAGAACTTGCAATGCAAAATTATCTCCTCCATAGTCAATGAGACTTTAGAGGTATGAGGTATGTCTTTTCCTTGGACACCTGGGAGTTTACCAGAAAATCACCTTTTCGGATTGACTAACCCGTTCTGGTTGCTTACTGTGTGGTTCCAAGAATATTAATTTGCCACGATGGCTGATTTATCACCTTTGGTCCTTAAAGTCCATCTTAGATTTCTCATGCATTAAAAGGTTAGGTCTTACTCACTAGAGCCAAGGCTCAGAAAGTGGATGAAATTGAAGCAGGTAGCATTATTGGCTAGCTCTCTACGCAGTTGAATCTAATCTCGTCCTAAGCATCTAGAATAAATTATTTTCCATGATCTAGACTTTTTTTTTTTAGTTTTTAAATAATTGCATGTCTATAAGCATGAAACACGCAAATGTTTTTTGTAGACTTGCTTCCCCCCATCTTTGCCTATATGAAATCATAAGATTTTTTTTATTTCGAATTCTGAGTCTTATATTGCTAAATCAATTTCTGTCCTTTTTCTAGCAAAATTGCGTCCGTAAATTTCACAATCTGTAAATAGGTTTTTAACTGTTTTTTAAAGTTCTTATCTTCAAGTCAATTGTTTTTCTAGATCAGCAAGTAGATTTTGAGAGTTATGGGAACTTTTCATTATTATTAATCATTAACTGTACAATCCCAATGTCATCATTCTCGTAGACTTGAAACCATTGGGTGAGGATAGTGGGTACAAAGTGGGTGTACAGCTTAAATGAGGGAATAGACTTATCTTGTGTGGTTGAAATAAAAAATTAAAGCGAATAACAAGGTTAGGTTTGGAATGACCATAGAATTTTGTTTAATTCGATTGTAACTGACATGTCATATCCTATTACTTCAAAGATAACTTAAAGAAGAGATAGTGCAAAACCTGAATGTGTTTAAACAAAAAGACAACGGAAAACATCATATAGTTTTTGCCTCGGTGCAAATTAGTTCTCATCTTTTGGATCTTCGTGGAGTAAATTGGCAATTCTAATTTTTACCCAATAAGCCAAAATGTTGATCTTTTGTTGCTTCGCATCTCCCGGGGACAGAATACTGTTACAAGAATCTCTTGATCAAAAAGTTCTAAATCCATGGCCATGTAAAATATTTGGGAGAACACCTCAGATTTTTTTTTAGGCATGACCGATGGATAGTGTTTCTCAACAGATTGTTTACAGAATTGATGCATGCATAACCGTTGTATGTGATGCTGAATAACCTTGACCGCCAAAGGTGGGGAAAAATATATGATCACTTAATTATGTTCAGTGGAATTATATGAATATATATATATATATATATATATGCACGTTCACTGTTTCATATACATGTGAATCTTCTCTTGAGAAATATTGTAGGGTGCACCATATTTCCATTGGCAAGGGAGCTCTGCCAGATTGCGAAATGTGGTCAACAAATGGCATCCAGTTAGGAATCAGAGTCCTAAAACAAAAGGTAAATTACTACACAAACTACAAGTACCTATAACTGCCGCAACTCATGCCAAGACCAGCTAGTATAGTACACTAATCCAACGGTACCGACCAAACCCCACCACCATAAATGATTGTCGACACAGACACATTCGCTCAAAACATATCAATCGTGGCTATCTGTTGTCTCTAACTTGTACTGGACACGCTTTCAACTCTTTTCAAAACCATCAACTATATATATTTACATGTGTAGCATATGAAGCTTAGACAGTACAATTCACCCCCACATCCAGTAGTAGTCGCACGTGAGGGGTGACTCGTTGACACGATGCATAAACGTGGTGTGTGATAATAGAAAAATGGAGTGTGTATGTGAGAGACAGAGGAGTAGCGTGGTCACATCATGTTCTGGTTGGTCTCTTATCTGTCTGTGTCTCAAGCCTTATTATGTACATACACGTGTATACGTATAACACTCACGTAAGAAGCCTAGAGATTATTATATATGTATATGTTAATAGTCTGTGATACATGTAATTCAACGTGTCTCTAATATACATTCTACATATCCTACCCACGACGTGACCATCATTTCTTGCCTGCACGAGCCAGCCAGCTCAATCCCCCACCACCCACTTGGCCTCTCTCTCAATATTAAAAGTTTCTGTTCTGTACAAGTATAATCACCAAATATCATCAATTTGAGCTTAATTTAGCACGAATTAAATGATGGTTTTTTTTTTTTTTTCTTTCTTTCTTTTACTCTTTTTTTCAGAAATTACGCGCGTGTGTGTGTGTGTGTATATATATATATATATGAAGGAATAGGTACAGTTTGCTCCTCTTGAGTTACCCTTCTTTTCTAACTTCATTAATTAAGCATGCGCTGAATACATAGCACTCAAATCTCAATCTAATTCGTTGAATATATTTTTCAACACCTATATGATCATGATTTATGGTTGATTTGTCCTATCTAGATCTTCTGTTCAAATGTTGAATACTTAATATATATTCTTTGATTAGTTTAGCTCATAATCATAGTGAGCATGAACCTGGTATATTCAAAGCATTACCCCCTAATCCGATTATTATTACATATTCCATCAATTATCTTTTGCATCTGATCAATTAGTTGCAATTAATACATAAGCATTTTTTTAAGTAAAAAAATAAATATATTTATTAATTACGTGATATACATACAGTAATCATATGATTCTAATCCACCATCTCTTGCTGAAGATACATCTTAGTGATGAATCAAAGAGAAATGAGGTGATTGTAATTCAATTAATGTATCCCAATAACATTAACAAAAACAAAACTAACAGCTCTTATTTTACAGTAAGTCATCATATACATATGTATACGTAGTACTTATTTATATCATATTTATCAATTAAATTCATTAAATATTTTTCAAGACATCCCATAATGAATTATTAATTTATTTTTCAAAAAGATTACGTGCCGCGGTGACTTAATATATAAGAAGCTCAACATATAAGAAAGTATATTCTCCCTAACTAATATTAGCACTCCTTTTCCACCTTTGCAATGATGCAAAAAGAGAAGAGAATGCAAATAATAATATTTGAAAAAAAATTTAATTTCCAAAAAGTTAAATTGGATATTTATATATAGTAATTATTTCTATTAAAAAATAATTATTATATAATATTTCTTTTACCATCTTCTAATTTATTCATTATAACACTATCAACACAATAATAAATTAAATATTAATCACATTAGGGATCTAATATTTTTAATTTATTATTAATGTATAAAATAATAAATTTTACATTCTTAATTAAATTTAAATAAAATATTAGTAGCTTAATTATTTGACCACGATGCTCTTGACATGAAATCTAGAATTTAGAAATCATGGTATTATGAGTGAATTTTTCCTTTATTTCTTCATAATGCCAACTCAGAGCATGAGAGGGTACAGCTCATGCCACTTAAACCCCTTGATCAGAGTCCATGCTCTGCTCTCTACTTTAAAGGAGGCAGCACCCAATTATGTAAAAGTACATTATTAATATCTCTGTCTGTCATTCTGGTTGGTTTTGGTGGTCAAGATATAATCTGCATTTACAAAAATGCCCCCCATGCCATACAGCTGGCCACGTTCCATTTGCAGAGAAAGAAATTGAAATTCAGTGCACGCTGGGAGTACACGTCACGTGGCCTTTGTTTTTTCACAACCCAAAACCCTAAAAACCTGCTTTTTGTTTTTACACTTTTTTTAAGGCCTGCACCACATTGCACACGCACAGAGCCCTCCATGCTCTCTTCTTACTCACTCTCTTCCTTATGGGTGTATAAAGCAGGAGCTTCTCTGCATATTACAATCAACTTTTATGATAGTTTATTTAAGAGAAACATAATTGTAAGCATATCTTACTATTTTATTGTTTAAATGCTTTTTTTTTTTCCTTAGCTTATTACTAAGAAAGTTGTTATTCTCCTAAATTTGTCAGATGAATCTGTTTCTGCATCAAATATTTGTTAGAATTCAAGGAACGATGAAAGATTTTTTATCCAAAAATGTGTACGAAAGAGGATGTGAGAATTATGTGGTAAAAATTTTTCAATACAATCATTTAACATTCAATCAATAATGATAGAAAATAAAAATAAGTAACAAGTAAGGAAAAAATATGAATACATGTTTTGAACTTGAAATACTTAGTTGTAGTTGGAGGTTTAGGTCATGTTAAGCTAAGTGATACAAACACAAGCAGCCAAATTTTTATTCTTTGGCAATTGACAATTAGCAAAGTGAAGACTTCAAATATTCTTGGATACATTATCTATATAAAGAGAGTTATTTCTGACTTTTTTTCTTAATTTTAATTACTTCATATGAAATGATCGTAGGAGGTGAAATTATTCTGAAAGTAATGTATTATTTTTAAGAAGCAAAAATACTGTAAAAAATAATAATGTCTTAAAAAATAAGATTATTTTAAGAGATAATTTTGTCTTATGACATAAAAATATCTTGAAAAGTAAAATAGTCTTATAATATATTAAAAAAAAATTAATATTTTTTTATTATAATTAATTGATTAATTAAGAAGTATTTACCTGAATAGTTCATATGTCTTTTTATTTTTTAAGAGATTGTGGATCCAACTCAGGTTTTATGTCACTACATATTTTTATTATAAAATTATATTATGATAAATATATATGTATTACTTAATTAATGAAATATATATTTTTATTTTAAAAAATTAAATTTATTTTTTGAATTGATTTGTGCATTAAATATTTAATTTAAAAAAAAATATTCAAAAAAACATAAATAATTAAAAAGTATATTTTATTATCAATTGAATTATAGACAATCACAACAGACTTGATTACTCTAAGTATCTAACGAAAGCTTTTCTAGCTAAAGTATGTAAGATCAATAATATGATTAGATAAACATATGGATACACATAAATAAGTTTGTGAGTGTTTGTATATATATATATATATATATATATATGGAGTAGGTGAAGAGACTTAATTTCGAGTTATTAAGTTTTAGTAAAAAATGTTATGTTATCTAATTACATACTTATAACAAAATAAAAAAAAATTAAAAATAAATAACTTATAGTTTCATTTAAGGGAAGGTAGCATCGGAACTTTCGGAGTATGGGACTCCCTTATAGTAACAGCATGGAAGATGAACAGTGGCAGTCAAACCTCTTTCATTGACCATTCCTGACACTTACACTGGCATCTCACCAAATCGAAAGCTTTTGCTCCCATTTTTAATATATATATATATATATATTATACGTACTTTCCAAAAAAAAAAAAAAAAAAAAAAAAAAAAAAACTTGCCATAAGCATGAATTTCCGTAGGCCCCGTGAGGGACACGATTATATATATGTAATATATATATATATATATATAGATATATGTACTCTCAATTTTTATGAAAAAAAAAAAAAAACTTTAGATGGAATTTTTAATGTATTAAAACTAGTGCAACTAAGAGTATTTTTTAAAAAATTAATTTAATTTAATTATTATAATTTTATAAATTAAAATTAAATTAAATATTATAAATAGATTAATATCAATTTTAATAATTATATTACTATATCATATCTATTTAAATAAGAGAACAATCTGTACTAGCGGGGTACTACTTTATTTTTTTTCTTTTCCTTGTTTAAAAGAATTTAATTATGATAAAGTAAATTAATCAATTTAAATTAAGAAAATGACTAAATGTTTTGATTTTATTTTTAAATAATTCAAATAAGATCTTGGAAATTCTTTCCATGGCTAAATTCGTGGTAGAGGACTAAATTTGCTGCTAAATTTAAATAACATTTCAATATGGTATGCTTGTGCAATGGATTTTAATATTTATGTTAAGTATTAAACCCATAAAAATAATATAAATAAACTAAAAAATTGACAACCAATAATCAATATATTGTAAAAATAATTCATCTGGAGTATATTATATTCTACAAAAATAGAGAATTTATGAAGATGTTTTTAGAAACTCAATAAAACATGTTCCAATTAATTATCACAAAATACTTTTTGTTTACATTGATCTTTTGGAGTCTTGAGATAACAATATGATTGAAGTTTTTTAAATTTAAAGTAAGATTTCAACAAAGAGTTAATTTTTATCAAGAGAGTAAAATAAAATTAATAAAATAAAAATAAATAAGATTAATTATCAACAATTATAGATTGGGGTATTGGAGAAATTCAAATCTTAAATATTAATGAAATCTTCTATATAAAAGCCAACAATTAACTAAATAATAATATTAAAATTTATAAATTTTGCGGAAGCAATCTAAAATTTTGAGTCACATTTATTCAACAGTTTAATTGAAATGTTTAATAC
>NW_019014691.1:3700386-3733771 GCF_000150535.2 Carica papaya | reverse complement strand
AGGTTTTAGGGAGCCGGGCAGTGGGGTTTAAATACCTCATTGGTTTCGATCTGAGTCGTCCGTATGGAACACGAAGAGCGGCGAGAACCTTTCGATCGTGCCTAATGAGAAAATTGATATGGATCGTCCGATTATAAGCATGCAAGTTGTTCAATCGAGCCTATTCAGGGAATCAATCTTGATTGTTCACGCGCGCAAGTGAGGCCCTGAGCCATTCGATCGGCCTAGCACGCATATCGTCCTCATGGCTTCCTGCGTGGAACCATGCTAGCATGTTCGTCATGTGGCCGCATTTTTCTTTTTTATGATTTGATCCCTCTTTTTTGATTTTTTTTTTTTTCAAATATACTCTTCTCTTATTTACAATTTGACCATAATTTTTAAATACATCCAAAATATATATTTCTTTAAAAATTTTAAAAAAATTAAAATTAAATTTTTTTAAAATTATTATTAAATAAATTTAGTCATCGTGGACTCGGAGTGTTACATTCTAATTTGTAAGGCTAATAAAAAAATAAGAATTTTCGAGTCAGATGAACTTGGAGTAAGATCTTTTGTAAATAAAAAATGTATATATTCATCAGTTAATTAGTATAAATATACTAACCAAATACAACACAAATAATTTTCAAACAATAATACTTATTATAATACAATTTGACCTGAACTTGTAATTTTTTATAGATTGAAAATTTTTTTGAGGAACTCTCGGTTTACTCTTTAAAAAACTTTCAGGATTTCACAAATAGTTTTTTATATCTTGACCTCTTTAACTCATATTAAATTATTAAAATTTAAAATTATTTGAAATAAGTTTACATTTCTTTTTGGAAAAAAGAAAAATTATTTTCGATAAAGGAGAAGAAAAAAAAAAAAAAAGCAACGCGGTTTGACCATCTTCTTGAAGGAACTAATTCGGCCGGTAATTTAGGTCTCCATGATTTATGCCATGATTTTCTTGGAAGCCAAACGCCACCTTTCAATACATTCATATATTTAGTTTCTTAGATTCTCTTAATTAGTTGATTAATCCCAACTCTTCAATTAATTAATTAATTGAAAATTAATAATATAAATCTTTTACTGTCCATTTAGTATTTTCTTAAATTGATTCAAGTGAAAAATGTCCAAATTTACGGTAAGTTATTAATAAAAAATATGATAATAATTTGTTTGAATAAATTATAAATAGACTTAAAATAATATTAAATAATATGATTATACAAGGGATATTAATTTAATGTAAATTTGACCGAATTAAACTAAGATTAATGACTGGAGCAGGATTAAAGAAAAATAATCAGTGGATTCCTCATATTAATTTTTTTGTTAACAAATATTTGAATTTAAAATGAATACAAAAAATATCAAAATAAAATAACTAAGTTTTAACCATAAAGTTTATTTTTCAAAAAATAAAAATAAAAATATAAAGGTAGCATAAGATTATCATTTAAAATTATAACAGTTCCTAACCAAAATATTTAATTTTGTATATCACATTTATAGATAATTAATTATATGAATTATATAAGTACATTGTTTATATTCAGTAAAATATTATTTTTTCTTAATATATTTTAACAAACAAATTTGTCAGAAAATTAGTAATAATTAATTACGGAACGGGATTATAATTATTAATGCAATTAATTTGTTAGAGAGACAGCTAAGAGTTTCTGGGGGTGTATGTGCATGGGCGATGATGATGATGACGATGCACACCTGAGTACATCAAAATTTGGGACCCACGTGATCTTAGCATCTGAATAATGAGGAAGTTGGAGAAGTACAGCTGTCTACTACACTCTTCACTCTAACCTTTGGCTTTGACCTTCCCGTATTATTTCATTGACTTATATATATATATATACACATATCAATTTATTTTAATTTTTTGAAAATTTTGAAATGTAATTAATAAAAATATTTAAATATTATAAAAATTAAATTTAATAAGAACTGTAAAGTTTTATCTTTTTTATTTTTATTTTGGGAGAGATGAATATTCGATTATTGGGTAAAAAATAAATAAATTAGAGGAGAAGAGCATAAATGCAACACGGGGTGGGGCCAGTTGTCGTATTGGAACGACGATTGGGACAAAAACAAATTTTTTCATAGGATTGCACGTAGTTTGCGTTTAAATTTCTGTTACCGTTTGCGGGCCCCACTCTCTTCATTTTAACGTAACGCCTTTTAAGCTGTCCCTTCCTTCCGGCGTTAACGTGCTTCCATGCTTCGACTCTTCTAATTTTCCACCCAACCCGACGCGCTTCTCACCTCCGTGTCATCACGCTCCTCTGATTTCAATAAAAAAGAAATTTTAACGTGTAATAGAGCACATAATTGCTGAGACTCTTTGCCCGCGTGTTGAATTTGGATTAAAGACATAATTTTATTTAATTATGTCTTTAATTTTCTCTTAATTAAAATTATTAGTATTTATATAAACATCGTGTGATAAATAACATGGATGCTTTAATTAACTTAAAACATCCTTTAAATTTACTATTTAAGTATATTTATTTCAGTAATAAGAAATACCCTCTAAATTATCTAGTAATTAATTTAAAAATTTGTGAATCTTATTTTAATAATTAATTTTTTTAACAAAAAACGAAAATCCATTGTATTTAATAAATAAAATTGATAGTAAATAATATCAATATATATTGTGATCATGACAATGTGACGATAAATGAATATAATTGTGTTTTAATAGGATAATATATACAAAAAAAAATAATCAATTAAAAATGATGATAGATAATATAGATATTATGGTGACAATATGATGATTTATTAAAATGATGTACCGTAAGAAGTCATCATAATCTAAATTTTATATTTGCTATATACGTGATACATATGTGTGTGTGTGTGTGTATGAATAAATTATAAATGCATATTTTGTACATGAAAAAATTTAGTATGTTTATTTGTGATAGTAAATTAAATAAATGATAACATAAATAAAAAAAGGATAAATAATGGGCAGCTATATATGAATAAATAACAATATATATATATGCAGTTTATTTGTTGATATAATTAATAAATTCAAATTGATATAGTTTTATTGAAAACCACCATACCTTAAATTATAACGCTATATATGGACCGTATCTTCTCAAAGAAGGAAAATAGACGGATTACATAATTAGACCAAACAACTTTACGGTATAAATTAATATAATTAAAATTTATTTGTTCATTGTATATTAAATTTTGAAATAATTAATTACCCAATTAATATTTATAAAAATTAAAACCTTAACGCAAGATTCACAATTTTAGTTCAATAGATTTTAATATAATATAAAATAGGACCAATTAACACTGATTTTTCACAAAAAAATATATATACAAGTTGATATTACAGTTAATAAGATTTGAAAAATAAGTTATTTAATATACAACAATAAATAATTATTTATATTTATAAAATTTGTATACCATCCAATTTTCAGATCTCGAAAGCTTTATTAATGGATTAATTTTTTATAATAATAAAATCTAACCTTTATTCAGACTTATAGCAAAAAATGTCATAAAAATCAATTACACATTATGAAATTCATTGACTACACGCATATATACATATATACGTACACATATATAGGGTTACGCATATATAATGTGAGAGAGAGGCGTGTGATCACGTTGATAACTTGGGCCTAAAACCAAAAGTCCAATCTATCTGTCTGCCTCTCTGTCTCTGTCTTTTCTTCCATTTCTTGATTCCTTCCTCTCCCCTTATATCACCCTTCCCTCTTCCATCCTCTCTCTCTTCTCTCCCAGTCTTCAGTCTCTCCATTCTCGATCACCCCTCCTCCAGTATAACTCCATTGAAACACCCTTCACTTTCAATCTCCCCCATCAAAACCCACTCCTCATCACTATCTCTACACTATCATACACGTATATATAAGCTTTCCTTTTCTGGGTTTTTTGTTGAGTTTATCGGAACCGCATAAACAATTATATATATATATATACACATTATATTGGCTTCTTTGTATAGGAGATTGGATTTACAGTGTTCATCAGGAAGGGTGAAATGACGATGAGCAATCACGTGGGTCAGTTCGGTGACACGACGCTCACGAAAGTGTTTGTTGGCGGGTTGGCTTGGGAAACTCCCAAGGAAGCCATGAGAGAGCACTTCGAGAAGTTCGGCGAGATCCTCGAAGCCGTCATCATTTCCGATAAGCTCACCGGTCGATCCAAGGGCTACGGCTTCGTATGTCTCTTTTCGATCATATATACACACACCCAGATTTATGTCAAATCTCTTTCTCTCTCTCTCTCTCTCTCTCTCTCTCTCTCTATATATATATATATATATCACACACAGAGAAAAACATGATAAGGTTTTGTTGTTCTGTAAAATAAAAGGTTACATTTAAAGATGCCGAAGCGGCCAAGAAGGCTTGCGAGGACGCCGCACCGATCATTAACGGTCGCCGAGCCAACTGTAATCTGGCTTCGCTGGGCGCCCGCCGCCCGAGGTCCGCCTCGATCACCACTCCTCCTCAACAAGGTATATAAAAGTTTAAAAAGAAAAATGTCGTTGATGGCGTTTTCGTAATTATCAGCATCATGAGGGCTTTTTCTACGTTTTACAACTTTGATTTTGCTTGAAGGATCCAACGTTGGACCGAGGGCCACGTCAGTACCGGCAGCTAATCACGTTCAGTGGTATTACCCGGCGGGGACACCGGCGACGCCATTTCACCACCAGCATCATCAGCCCGTTCCTTTTTATGGGTACGCCAATTTTGACCGTTGATTATTTCCTCAGGTGCACAGTTTTAAGGTGTACCGTATCTTACACAAGGCGTTCTCTTTCTCTGTTTCAGGTATTCTCCCACTTACATTGCGACTGATATCAGTTACAACCATGTAAGTTTATTTAATTAAATTAATCAAAGCATTGAAATTCAATATAAATTTTATAAAATTTTAATTAATTAAATTGTTATAATTTTTTTTTTGGAACTTTGATTAGTACTTTAATTAGTTGATTGTCTAAGTAGATCGGGGCCCAATAATGTTTGTGTGAATGTAGTAGTGGTCCCAAATCTGGACCACTGATTTCTGTTGGTTTGTTCGTTAACTGAATGAATCAAAAATCAGACGGCTAGGATTCAATTAATCGACCAAATGTATTGAATAGGATTTGAAGTTTTGTTGTCAGTGGTCCAAAAACTCGCCGCTGCGCCATTCATTCCTTTTTGGCCCCCCATCAGCCACATTTCCAATGTCTGAGGATGAAAGAAACTAAAGCTTAATTTTATTTTTTTGGAAATTTTTTTACTGAATAAAAAAATAAAGAGTAAAATAAAATATTTGGAAAATTATAATTTTCCCTTTAAGCAATTTAGAGAAAAAAAGTTTAGAAATAATAATAATGTTATTATTATATCGTGTGTTGTGTGGTGTACAGAAACTAAGCTACACTGGTGGGTCCTACGTAAACGGGCATTTCTCTCAGGTGTACCCGGGACAAGCTATGGTAGGTGCGAATACATTGATGCCGATGTACCCGCTGTATCACGTCCATCAATCACAGACAATGGGGTTACCTGTCCATAGTTTCCCTTCATCACCAGCGGGACCCATGGCCGCCGTGCCCACCATCATGTCAAAACCTGCATCAATCGGTCCTCATCCGAATGCAGGTACATGATTGCTTGGGTGTGAATGCATCACATGATAGTTTAAAACCTAGTTTTAACTGTCTAAAAAGAAAAAGAGTGAGAGAGGGAAGAATCATCGTGGCACGTGGTTGTCTGATAGTGTTTGGCCCACTTCCAGTTGTCAGTCATCTCGGGAGACCATGTGGCTTACTTGACATAAAATGCCCACATGGAAAGAATATGTCCCTTTTTTTTTTTTTTTTTTTTTAAAATTTAATTATTAGTTTCTTAAATAAATAAACTGATATTACAGAGACAGTTTGTTTGGCTGTGGAGTAGGGATAAAGAAGGTGGTGGGTTAATTAAGGCTGCGGCTGCTGCTGGTGGCGGCAAACAATTAAATAACAAAGGGGGAGACAATGGAGGCTGCTCAGACCAATCAAGTCTATTATTATTATTGAGATCTCATCTTCTGTTGTGGCTAATTTTCTTTTCCAATTTTTTCTTCTTCTTTTTTTAATTAATTAAATTAATTTTCTTATTATTTATTATTATTTTTTTGGGTGTTTGATAAGATTCTTTAATTCTCTTTATCTTTCTAACACCTCAACCTTAGCTGTGATCAATTATTTGGAGCCAAAAAAAAAAAAAAAAAAAAACACAAAGACATGTAACAGAGATCATGTATAACGCCCATCTCTTATGGGTTTGCTTTTTATGGCTTTACTTGCACTTTGTTGCATACCACTCTCTCTCTCTCTCTCTCTCTCTCACTCTTCGTGTGCATATATATATATATATATATATGCCAAACATATGTGTGCATATGTATGTGTTTCGTAGGTTAAGTTGTAGTGCCTTAGAGAAGACTATACTCTCATTATATTTAGTGTTGATAAAAAAAGTATATGTTCAACTGTGTATTTACAAGGGGTTTCAAACGAATCAAATATAAATGGGTTATGTATTAATAATATTCATTTGGGTGAAGTAAATATGCTAGTAGTGAAATGAAATGTGAAATAATGAAGTCGTAGTGAGATGGCTCTGGGTGTTTGTCTTGGAACGTTAAATCCCAAAATAGAAAGGCATATTATAAATTATATACATAAGTGTATGGATTATCTATCTGGTGACCGAAGAATGAGTTTAGTCACAGGAAATGGGTTGAACTAATCCACCAAGTATCCAACTTACAGTGCGAGTTTATTTGATGTTTTTACAGTTTGTGTTTAAACGCGATCTTTCTTTTCTCTCTAAATTTTTCGAGTTTCATTTTAAGTTTTGTACTATATTTGAAATAAATAAATCTTTAAAGTGCAGAAATTATTTTTTGATTTGTACTTTTATACACTTTAAAAAATTATAAATTTTAAAAATAAATAGAATGGTTAAAAATATATATTTTTGAAAAAAAATATTTATATTATTTTATAAATTCGATTTATTTCGTATCTAATAAATAAAATTAATCAATGTTTATTCTATGTTTTGTTTATAAAAGATGGATAATTTAAATTAAATATATTACAGAAAAAACTTATAATAATATTAAATTTTAGTAAAATACTTTATTTCAAATATCTAACTTGAAAGCCCAAATCAACAAGAACAAAACAATTGGAAACTTGTTTTTGTCCAAACTGAATTTCCAAGAGAAAATTAACCAGCTACATGTTGGTCTATTAAAATTTTGACTTTCTCGGTCTGGGTTGACCGGTGAATAAATATGGGCTTTTTGCAACTAGTAGTCCAAGATTCTTATGACATGGTAAATTCCATTCTTATTTCTTTTAATATATATCTTAATCTAAAATAATCGTCTAAAATTAAACATCTACGTCAATTAATCACTTCAACCGATTAAGAAACTGAAAGACCAATCTTCTAATTTGCCTGCCTCGAATCCTAAAACCAACTAATTATTTGATCGAAAATTTTGATTAAGGTTTTAATTTTTTTTAAATTAATAATTAATGTTTTGAAAATGAATTAGTATATAATTAACTTAAAAATTATACATACGTACGTACACACACACACACACACACACACATATATCAATTTAATATACGTAACATAATTAATTAATATGTTTAAATAAATTTTACTAATTTATTTTCCGTTATTCGATTACTAGCAGTAAAACTTTTTATTACTGCCTCCTTAATTTTACCTTGCACGTTTTACGAAAAAGCCTTGGAATTTTATTTTTAAATAAATTTGGATTCCCAACACCCATTTTAATTATTATTTTTTTTAAAAAATAATATTTTTTAGATCCGTCATTTGTTTAAAATTAACTAATGCCAAACACCCTCCATGGTTGTCTTCGTTTGTCTTCTAATTTCTGCTCCGTCTCTCCATCTTCCCTTTCCTGTCTCACCGGAATAGGTAACTGATCCCTTATTTACCTCTTTTCTTTTTAATTTTTGTTGCAAAAAACATAAATCTCTCATTGACGGAGGTCGATTCATGAATGGATCGGTCTCCATGGAAGTAGCTTCCCAGCGGGAGACCCATTTTAGAGAGCTCTTCTGGGTCGATCCATTTGATGGGTTGCGCAGCGGCACCTCCATCCATTTAAGAGAAGTTGCCGCTGGGAAGCTTCATTTCGAGAGGAGCTACCCAGCGGCAGGTCCACCCGAATTATAGGAGCTGCCACTGGGCAGCTTCATTTGAGGGGTGATTGATGTATTCCGGTTAAAACATGTGTCTAGGTATTTGTTTTAATTTTCATTTTATTAGTTACATTTGATTGAATTAGTATATTTCATTGAATTGAATATTTTGCTGTGAAGATGAAAACTAGAACGGGGCTTGTTAGTGAATAAAAGAAAATTCAATTTCTTTATGTTATTAGCAAACGAAATTTAATGATCAAAGTCAAGTGAATTGAACATTATGTTTCTTGAATCACTCGTACATTTTGTAAAACTAGTGAGAAAGCCGAGGCTTCCTCTATAATACAAGGAAATAAATAGAGAAAGAAACATATTGCGCATATCTTCTTATTGTTGATGAACAATGGTACTGGATGGACACCCAAGGAACCAAAAGAAGCAAAAAAGTCAACTTATGATAAATGCAAGGCATATTATTCCGTCCTATATATTATTTTAAGTTTCTAGGAGAATTTTGTTTTGTACTTTGAATACCATGATTATTTGTTTACTTTTTAGTACTAGAAATAACTAAAAAAGTTGTACAAAAGCGAGCACTAACTCAAAAGCCAACTCAAAGAGCCTTTATATAATTTTTACTTCGAGTACTCTTACTATCAGAGCAAAATTTTATTTTATCTAAGATCTTTTATCAGGAAAAATAGATTACAAGAAAATAAACAAATAGATTCTCGTTCTCTCTGTTTTTCTAGTCTTGATTTAGTAGTCAGTTCTGCTTGGCTTCCAGTTTCATGGCTGATTTATTGATGTATTTTGACTTCCAGGTCCATTCTTTCTGGTTTGATAGTAACCCTTTCTTTTTATATCACTTTATATTAGGTTGTCTCTCCTTTTTTTCAAAATACTTTTCTTGGTAGTGATAGAAAAGTGTATATCCTACCTAAGTCTTCGGAATCTATTCGTTTGATAAAAAAAGTAAATCTATTGTTTCATGTCATCTCTGCTAACTTAAAGCATTGATTTCGGTCAGTGATTCATGTTTATTTTCTTTTTTTGTTGAAAATACTGACATTAGCGAGATGCTTCAACCAGTGGAATAACATAATAGCTATTAAATTATAGCAGGTTTTACTTATCCTTCATAAGGATTTGGTGGCAAGAACTTGATTTGATCAGCAAAAAAAATGGGTTACATAGGCGCTCGTGGTGTAGCAGCTCTGCATAGATACAAGTATAGTGGCGTGGATTACTCTTACCTGGCCAAATACGTGCTGCAACCCTTTTGGAGTCGCTGTGTCAATTTCTTCCCGCTTTGGATGCCGTAAGTAATCTATTGGTTTGGTCTCTAAAGTCTATCATGTTAAAAAGTTAAAGTTGATTACTGATCCACTTGTCAGATGGTCTGTAACTTTGATCGGCACTTAGCTTATGGTTTCTAATTCCATATAATCACAGATA
This sequence comes from Carica papaya, assembly GCF_000150535.2. The sequence goes on along the minus strand of NW_019014691.1, from coordinate 3,724,041 downwards.
TTCCATTTAAGCTAATAATCATTACCGAGTTTATAACATCAGTTTGCTGAAAATGATCAAAAGTGGGATAGATGACCCCCCAAATGTTGTTAACTGGACATGAGAGCTAGAATGTAAATGTTAGAATCTGAAAATAGCAAACTTGACGATTGGAGTAGAGATTATTTGTTAAGGTTTGTTCATGTAAGCATTGGTAGGTTGGTTTTTCGTGTGTTTCTCACTGCATGAAGTTCCCTCTGACATTTACTGATATTATTCTGTGTTTCTTGTTTGCATTTGCTGCTTAATCTTCTGCAGACCAAACATGGTATGGCAATTCTTTCTTTTGAATTTAATTTGCAACATTTCTATTTATTCTTCTTGACTGCTTCTCATGTCTTTTGGTTTTCCAGATAACACTTACGGGATTTATGTTCTTGGTTACATCTGCTTTGCTTGGCTATGTGAGTGGAAATTTCTTGATAGTTGATGTTGGTGTTTGTGGAGAATGAGTGTAAAAATAAATGACAAAAGAAAAAGATAAGAGAGTGTTTGGTATTGTTTGTTAATTATGAGTTCTTCAATTTTAATCTGATAGATAATTTCATCGACTAATGCCTACAAACGGACATGTGAATTCAGTATTAGGTTATGCAATAGAGTTGAAAACGGAATTCTATTCATTTGTGGTGATTTATATATGTTCTTTAGACCAACTCACCTGATTCTGGTTCATTTCTGTTTCAGATATATTCACCTCATTTGGATTCGCCACCCCCAAGGTGGGTTCATTTCGCGCATGGATTACTTCTATTTTTATATCAGGTTTCAATCTGTTTTAATCTGGCTGTTCAATTGGTTTAATTTCTATGCTTCTGTTTCTGCTTAATTTTGTATTATGGTATGGCCCTGTTTGAGCTCTTAACTACTACATGCTAGACTTTTGATGCTGTTGACGGGAAGCAAGCACGAAGAACAAATTCTTCTAGCCCATTGGGGGAGCTTTTTGACCATGGTGATATCTTTTATCATGACTGTCATTCATTATTGACTTTGTAATTTATGCTAAATACTGACAAGCATATATTTGGTTTTCTCATTTTATTGCAGGATGTGATGCACTTGCATGTGCGGTATGTGTTAATAATCTTCTATATTATCTTATTTTATGGCTGGTGTGGTTTACTTTCTTTCACATGATGGCAGTTTGAGAGTATGGCCTTTGGGAGCACTGCCATGTGTGGAAGAGATACTTTCTGGTTCTGGGTTATTTCTGCTGTTCCATTTTATGGAGCAACATGGGAGCAGTGAGTGATCCTAAACTTTACTATTCTTTTATTTTTTAATTTTTATAAACTGAAAGCAGTTTAGTGCAAATAGAAGTAATCTTGTTGGCGATGTTTCAGATTCCTCTTTTTCTTTCCCCACTTCCAAGACCTAAATGGAGGGGTTGTCTTGTGCTTTCTGGATGATTTTTCCCTTGTCATATTTTGCCTGTTCATTTAAAATTGGAGATTGGGACTCCTGTTTCTGTTCTTATTTTCTTTGGAAACTTTCTAATTGTCTTTGTTTATTTATTTTTCTTTATTATGCTGGTTTGGAGATTATTTGCAGGCTAATATTTACTTCTACTGATCCAGCTATTTCACAAATACACTAATCCTACCAGTAATCAATGGACCTACGGAGGGTCTTGCATTAATATATGTATGCCACTTCTTTACAGGCTTTGTTGGTAAGCTGCTTCAATGCTTTATTATCTGTCTCCCTCTTGAGCAGCTCTACTGTGAAACATTGTTTAGCATTTTTATGTGATGGATTCATTATCTTCACTTGATTTTTCGTTAATTTTTGTTATTTTCTTTGGTAGTACTGATGCCCTCTGTTTTTCTTTCTAAGGTGCTGAATGGTGGGCTCAGGAATTTGGAAAGTCCTTGTCCTTCTTGAGTTGGGTGCCATTTCTTAGCGGTAAGAATACTCATGGTTGCTGTATTAGTTGGACCTGACATACCTACCATATGATAATGAATGAATAATATGGGTTTAGTGTACTGTTAATTTGTGTGATAATTGTGAGGTTTCTCCTAATGGTCAGTGGCTTGCTAATGAGATATGTATGTTCCTACTTGTAGAAATTGATTATATTTCTGATAATTGGTTGTCTATGTTTTGCGTGACTGATAAAGGGTGTTTCTCTCATCATTTTTGGGGAAATAGTGACTGTCTAATTGAAATTACGAGGCGCATGGTATCTTACAAATGTGTACCATTGAATGCCTTCCAAGAATTTTATAGTGCACCCTTCCTTATATAGGTTATATATGATATGTGGCATTTTGTTGTATATTTATCTTTACTATCCTCTATTTCATAAGGTATCAGTTCTTCAAACTAAATGTGCCCTATATTTTGCTTCTTCTAGTTACACAAATTGAGATTTTGCTTCTTCTAGTTATATGAATTGCTTAAGTTCCCCCAATCGCATTTCAAACGTTAAAGGGAAAGTTACAGTAATCTCGTCGAGGTTGAGGAAAATGTATTTACCTCCTACTTTGGCTTGGCTTTTAGCACATTTGTCTATCTTACCTCGTATTGGAAACCACTATTCTTTAGTCATCAAGTCAGGTAAAGAGTGATGGTGCATCCTCAACAATAAGAAGAAAAAATGATTACCCTTTCATGATTATACAAAATTATGTTCTTAAACATTAATATGATTATTGCTATCCTTCATTCTTAATAGCTATAATTCATGACAAGTAAGATTGTTTTATTTTACTGTTAAAGAAAGCATATAGCTGGCTATGCATCATTTTATGATGTATAATTTTTCATCATATTCATTTTACTAAACATGGTAAAAGGAAGTCCATGTGATCTCTTGTAATTGGCAGCAATGAGCATAGATTTTCCCAAAACCATCAAATGCTTAACATAATTTTTCATCTTTGTTTATCCTGGTACTCTGATGATTTATTACCTTAAACTTCTTGATGTTTGATTGTGTGAGATATTGTATCTCTATAGTTGAATTACTCAAACTTGCATTTCTCTTAACTTTTTTTTAGTTGTTTTTAATTTGGACCTTACATTTGCTTAATCCGAACAGGAAGTTCCAGTTGTCCGTCCAATTTTATTTGACTTCATTTTGTTTTTTTATCGATTCCAGAAATACCTACCCACAGGGCAGTATTATATTTGATGATAGCATTGGGTGTTACACCTACGGTCACATTCAAGTAAGTGGTTTTCTATGTGCTATATGGTTGAAGTTCAATTCATTTTGGCATGTATGGCAAATTCATATCCAAAGATAATGAAATTTCTTACTTGTCCAATCAGTTTTAGACTAACAATGATAGACTGTTGGAAGTACTGGAACCTCTTTCTGCGAATAGTTACTTTGAACATAAGTTCATTTGTATTGCTTTGGTGGTGGTAAGGTGCTTTATTTTCTTCTTCTTTTTTTGGCAGTGTGTCCAATGTCTATAAGGTGGTTCAGGCAAGAAAAGGAAGCATGTTACTGGCATTAGCTATGGTAATTCCATGACCTCCTGATGTTTATAAACATAATTCTTATTTCCCAGTATGACAACTGATGGATATTCTCTTCTCATCAGCTTTATCCTTTTGCTGTGCTTCTGGCAGGAGTTCTAGTTTGGTATGATTGAAACCCTGTGATTAGATTTTTCTTTTCTAACCCCCAATATGCAAGGAGGCCTCCTATATGAATCTTTTTTTCACAGGGATTACCTATCTCCATCAGATCTAATTAGGAACTACCCACATTTAGTTATATTGGGAACTGGACTTGCATTTGGGTTTCTTGTGGTAAGCAATCATTTTTATTTGATTGGATTTCTTTTTATTTGAGCTTAACTTTTTGAGTTTCAATTTTATAAAAGATGGAAAAATGACTTTTGGTCTTGTCAAGCAATAGTGTTTTGCTTCACTGATGGGTTGTTGGTTCATGTTTCTGACAAATGATGTGCTTATTTTATTAGTTAACATACATTTGTATATAGTTGAATTTGTTGTGCGTTTTTCTATAAATCATATTTTCTTCTAGTAATATTTAGTAGGTATTACCTTATTTGTTCCCCGTCTTACACAGTTGTTGTAGATAGTGCTGCAGTTCTTAGTCTAATACTTTGTACTAAGCATCACTTACATATAATCAAGTAATCAATTTCCTTATCATACTGTTGCTTATTATAAGTTTATTTTGGCAGGGGAGGATGATTTTGGCTCATCTCTGTGATGAACCAAAAGGATTGAAAACTAACATGTGCATGGTATGTTGAATCTCATTTGAAACAGTACTCGCTCTTTTTTCTCCTAAATATTTGGACATGCCCTTTTTCCCCTCATCGTAGATTGATTGTATGGTCCATATCATGGCAAATGGTTTCTTTAAATGCTTAGAGCTGTTCTTTTTCTTTTCAAGTTCCCCCCAAAACTAATGCTTTTATTCTATTTTTGCAGTCACTGTTGTATCTTCCCTTTGCCATTGCAAATGTGCTCACAGCCAAATTGAATGATGGGTATGTGGTACTTCAACTTTACTTTTTGTTTTTGGGGTAAATGTTACTCATATTTTACTTGCTGAGATAATCAAATGATCATGTCAGTCAGCCCTCCTTCAGTCAAGTCTTTTTCGTGTTGTATTTAGTTTTGTTTGCTTTTTGTTGCAGGGTGCCTTTGGTTAATGAGTTCTGGATGGTTCTTGGTTACTGTGTATTCACAGGTGTGCATAACCTCTGCCTTGTAATTTTCATGCATGTTTGCTCATGTTGGGGAATCGGCTTATGTGAGGCACATTCCTGAACCTCATTAGAATTATCTGCTTCTATGTTTGGCCAGACAACTCATTGAGTTCCATTTGAAGGAAAAACGTAGAAATTTCATGCAACTATGTATAGTTGCTACCGCTTTTTGTTTTCCCAGTCTCAGCTTAGAGATGCATAATTTTTTTTAAATATTATATTTCATGTTTACTGGCTGATGATTCTCTTCCTCTGGACACCAGTTTCATTGTATTTACACTTCGCAACGTCTGTCATACATGAAATCACAGCAGCGCTGGGAATTAATTGCTTCAGGTGAGGCTGTTTGCTGCCAATCAATAGCTTCTATCTATGAGTTTTTCAATGGCCTCAAGTCTTTTGCTATTGAATCAGAGCACAGGTTTTATGAAAATACATGTGCCTTGAGGTCTGTAACTTAGAGTACCATAGGAAATGTGATTATAGGATGGGTTGATTGTTCCCCCTATGCTAAATGGCACTAAAGCATAAAGTTAAACTTGCAAAAGCTTCTGCTGTAACTGAAGGTTGATGATTTTAACTAACAATCTTGTTAAAATAACAGAATAACTAGGAAAGAAGCCTGAAAATTCTATCATTATTTTCAGGTATGTCATTTCTGTTTTTCATTACCTTATTTATGTTGAACTATTTAATTTCTGCATACTGGATTTTACTACCTGATGCTTACACAACTTTTATGAAGTCAAATGGGTATTTTAGTTCTATAAAGATTTTCTTTCTCCATTTTGATTTTCTTTTCAGCTGGCTGCTCGGGATCAAATCAAGCAAGACTGGTGGCATGGGAATGTCTTTTTTGATTGAAACATTGATGATGGATTTGTATGTGGCCCACTCAAAACAACCTAGTTCATCCGCTATTATAGTAAGTTTATTCAGTTTCGTAGTGGAATAGGCAGTCATATGTTGGTGACTGTTTTCAGACATTAATTGAGAAAAAAAAGAAGAAAACTATCAAACTGTGGATTTCTTGGTTATTAAGCATGTGATGAGGGATGATGAGACTTACTGGTTTTATTAGGAGTTTGGGTTGAGATTTGCGCATGTATTCTTAAGAGTGGCAATAGAGCTTTTACCAGCTCATGGGGTGCTGGACGTAGGCTGTTAGAGCAACCAACTGCTAAGTCAGATCACATTTGTAAGAGCTCTAGTGTTGAAACTGTTATAGAGTATAGATTTGGTGCCAAGAAGAGTTATGCGGTGCTCTTGCTCTCAGGCCAATATATCAGAGCAATTCAACCCTCTTGAAATTTTGATTGTTTTGAACTCAGTGATTGAGATTTATTACAGATGGATCTGACTTGTTAAAAATCAATGATTCCAACAATTTGTTTTTATTGCCAAGGATTGTGAGGTCAGATGGTGATGATAAATTCAGCATTTTTCCCATCTTGGAAATGACAGCATGGGGCTGGAATTTCAAATGGATATTGACATTATGCATGCATTTTTTTAGGGGAAAATGCTACCATGTCTTTGAGGGATGGTTTTTCTATTAATGTAATGAAAAAATATATATATAGAGTGAAGTATAGTTTGGTCCCATATGGTTTAACTTTTAACAGTTACAATACTCTGGTTTTGCTACTAGTAAGATAATATAACCCTGTTAGTTTATGTATATAGTCAGTCTGTATTTAAAAAGCATGATGTGAAAAATTATTAGTTTTAGAACGTACTTTTTCAAAGCTTTTTTTTTTTTTAAAAAAATAATTTGTAATTCTATTTCATCTTTAAATTTATGCTTTAAAAAAATTGTGTGTTTTAGTTTTTCTTATAATGAATGAGAAGTATAATATGAGTTTGCATTGAGTATTTTCAAAATCTAGGTCATTCGTGTGGTCAAACTAATATTCTTAAATTATCGAAGAAATAGTTAAACTGAAAATGCTGAAATTGCCGATCTGAAGACGGTACATCAAACTATACTGTGTCTAGAAAAATATATATATATATATATACATAAATATTACCCTTTGTTATTGAAAAAAAAAGTATATTATCATTTAATGTCAGTGGTTATAATTGGTTCATTTAGTTTGATAGTGAAAATTGAAGAAGAGATTATGCCTCCCAAGATAAAAAGCATCACCCAAGATTTCTCGCGGTAGTTGGTGCTTTTTCTTTACTGTATTTCAGCAATATAAGAAAAAATTTCGTTTGAAGGAAAATCCTAAGCTCGACTGATTCCTATTTGAGCTGTATATCTTGAATGAAACTAAAATTGTCTGGCAATCATTTGCTTAAGAAATAATGGATTGATGTGCTTAAACTTCCAATGATTACTTTTGGCATATTTCAATTGGTTCCTTCATTTATTGTAAAACGAGGATCTTGATTGAAATCGATATAAATTGTGGCTTGAGTTCCCTCTGATTTTTTCAAAATATTGAACTGTTTGATTCCCGTGAAATACCTGTAATATTTTTGTTACCATTTTCTAAATCTTGAATTTATTTTCAAGAAGTACATATATATTTTACGTGCAAACATATGTTAGTTAGGTAATAAAAACTCAAAAAGAGTTCTTTACAGCTAATTACGACTTTTCATTCATGAATGGCACTTCGCGGCACTTTTGCTGCAAGTTTAACAGCATATAAAGGAAATGCCTTAATGCATATAATGGAGGACAGGTTTTGAAACTTTGGGCTTGCGTGAAAAATCTAGTGTTACATGGAGATGATTGTAGCTGACTGAATCATAGAGCCTTCTCCAGCCAAACTGGCATTCTCAATGAAGATTTCATTCCAAGTCTGGAAAGGAACACGGAATACAAGAGGTGCAGCAAGAACACAAAGAAGATGCTATTCAGCAACAGCTGTTTAAGAGCAGAACATGCAGAAAGTTACACTGGCATGAAATTGATGACTAAACGAGAAAGAAGGTAGGGGAGGGTAAACATACCACAGTCCCGAATATGGTATATATGAAGCTCATGGATGGAACTGTATTAATGCCCACCGTAGCAAAGATATACGAGAGAGAGGCGTGAATGTTTATAGTGATCTACAAGCATATTGAAACATTTAAAGGAGGATTGATTCCTGATATTAGTTCAAGCAAAAGCCTAGGACAGAGGACAAGAAATTACCAAAGCAAGTATGTTTTCTCTTATTAGGAAAGATGATGTCAAAACATAGCCCATAGCACCAAGTGATCGAACCTGCACTTCTCAAACCTTAAAGAAGTCAAAAGAAATCCAGAAAAAAGATGCTTCAAACAGAGAAAAACAAATTCAAGGCAAAGGAAGTACAATTGTGCACAAGAAAAGTGAAAGGTTCCAACTCACTCCATACCTGAGAAGTCATGAAAAAACAAAACCAGCAATCAGTTACAAGGACACTTTATTTCATCAAAGAGTTGGGACTGTTTTCGATAACTAATAAGACGAGGGTTATTTAGATTATTGGCATACTCAAAATATTATTGGACAATGTTATGGAGTCATACTACCACAGGCATGTGAATGTTGTATCTTGTAATCTTCCAAAATTTATCCCTTACAATAAATAAATAATTACTCACATGTATAATAAACATAACATATTCAAATACATATGCATATGATATGAAATGCATGCAATGCTACTGTCACAATGTAACACCCAAGTAAAATAAAATTTTATTTTATTATTTTATTTATTTGATTTTTATTTAATTTAATTTAATTTAATGAAAATAAAAATAATAATAATGATAAAATTGGGTAAAAATATTATTTGGATTTAATTGAAATTGATTTTGGAAAAAATAGGTGAAATTTTAAATTCTGGGGGTGTTTTCTAAAAAAAAATGAAAACTGGGAGTCAAAACGTAATTTAAAAAAATTGTGCCACGTCAGCACCCACCTCAGCAGCCATGTCAGCGGCCCGGTCAGCAGCCTCGGCCAACCAGGACCCGCCGCGTGGCAAGACAACGCTGACTAGAGAACGTGCCACGTGGGTGATCCGCGTGCGCGAGATCGGACGGCCCAGATCCGTTCCCGCGCACACGGACGGCCCAGATTGCATCCCAATTAAATCGCGATCGAACGGTCCAGATTTAATTTTGATGGACGGTTGAGATTAAAAGGCAAAGGGTATAAATAACCCCACCCACACCTGACCACAAAAACCCTAGCCGTCAGTGCCTCGCCGGAGAAGAAGAACCAGATGCCGGAGGAGCCGGCCGCCGCCACCCGCCGCCACACCAGGGAAGTTTCCGACCGCCGATTGAGGTAAATTTTTTCCCCCTTACTCGTTTTTCGATGCTGAGTCCGCCTATGGCCAAACCGGAGCCAAACCACTGGCCAAACAGCCGAAAAACTCAGCCGAAGCCCAGCGGCGCCGCCGCGCCTCTCCTCGATTTTTACCTCCGATGAGGCCCTTCCCGGCCTTCGTTCGATGCAAATTTTATACCACTGTGATCACCGTTCTTTTCTCTACAGGTTGATCGGAGCCAAACATCAAAACGCGACTCACGCTGGAGGAGCCGCCGCACCCGAGAGCACCGCCGCCGGTAAGTCTCGATTTTTCGTGATTTTTTTGCCCACCGAGAGCCCTAGGGTTGTTTTATCACAGGGACCAATGCAAGTGTGGCCGAAAACGCCCAACCCGAGGCAAATCGCTGCCGGAGCACAGCGGAGCCGCCGTGCCGGAATTCCAATATTGACCGAAAGGGGCCCTAGGTCTGATTTGGGATTTTTTTTGGGTCACGTGCAGATACCGGTAGTGCTTTTCAGTTTTCTGGGAAAAATTCAGGGAAATTAGGGACAGCCCGTAGACGCACTGTACAGTCGATTTCAGACCCCGAAACAAGTAAGGACCCCTCACCCTATTTCCTATCATGATATTAAAGCTAAATAAATAATTAAACTGTACTGTGTGACTTTATAGATGTATAATTGATTGAGGTTGCCAATGGAGCCCGAGTCTGATACAGTATTGGTCTGTTATTGTTTGATTTAATTTCCAGTATTAAATGCAGCATGATGTTTGATGTAATTATGTTATGGTCTCGTATGCATGAACTATGGTTCCTTTTATTATGATTTGTATTATGGTGAACCCGATACTATATTGTCTTATTTGGTGTCAATTACTGGTTTACATGTTTTGTATGATTGGATGATTGAGATTAAGGAAAAAAGCAAAAAAGTTATGTGAATTGATATGTGGATATTGTGGACAGCCTGACTAGATATTCTGAGAGATGGTGGACGAACCGGGTCTGTAGGGAACCCTACCGGGAACGTGGTCTCTCATACCGGACGGGGTATGGAGACCTTATGTGTTTTGGCGCCCATACAGGACGGGGTATGGGGACGGCTCGTTTCACCCTCATACCGGACGGGGTATTGAGGTTCATGGTTTGGCGCCCATACCGGACGGGGTATGGGGACGGCCCTAGAATCAGGTTGTAAATGTTAATGGTTCACGTGTAGAGGAGACCCTTTATGGATCCTCAGGGATACTAGTAGGCTGGTAAAAGAGGAAATCTGTTTCCTGATGATTGAAATGTAAATGTGTGATATATGTTATGTTATAAAGTGTGTATGATTTCATGATATTATAAGGTTATTATTTTTATATGTTATTTTCATGGATCTCGCCGAAATAAGTGGACAGTAAAGGTTTTTATGTTAATAAACGAGTTCGTTATAAATTATGCTCCATTGGTCATTTTTGTTTTCTACCCACCTTTACTTCTGTGGCGGTGAGATAGTGTGATGTCTTTACTGGGCTGGTGTAACTCATTCCTTATTTAACCATTTTAGATCAGGAAGACATTGTTCCCGAACCCGTTCCGCAGGAAGACGGCGAAGGGGACGCCTAAAGACTCCATAGCTATATTTATAGTTCTTATCTCGAGTATCTCTTTTAATTAGTTTGTTGTTTCATGTTTTGAGTACGTTTTGATTATTGTGTAAGGGATGTTAATCAAAATTTTTATTACGCTTCCGCAATTGACATTTTTAATACATATATTCCATTTAAATTTCCGGAGCCGTTACACACAATACCAATTTACATGTGCATGCACTTACAAATTTATTTATGAGTATATACACCTACATATCCATGTTAGCCTATACATGTAAGTAAACATATTATCACAAACATACATATTGATAGATAGAAAGACATATCTACATATAAATAAACATGCAGAAACGTACTGCATGCACGTACATATACATACATAAACACAAACAGATATGTGGTAGCACATGCATACTACATACACACGCATAAACACATGTGGACACATTGTACAGGGTATTATCAGAAATTTTATTTAAGATTCCTAGGAATCTTAATAGTCAACAAACACTGATGTTACATGATGGCAATGTTGCACAACAAATTTGAGGGAATCAAATACAGTAATCTTATATTCAGGGGAAAATCTTAAGCGAGAAGAATTATATTCGATAAATCAAATCCACCTAAAAGAGAATTATGACCCAAGGGGTAATAACTAAAGTTCTAAGCACTTGTATACGTTAGAATAACATCAGTAATACAGGATCCAACTAGTCAAAGTTTCTCAAATACTGAAGAAATGGAAGAACTTTATGTTAGCAAAGTTCAAAAGAGTTCATAAGTAGGGGAAAATTTTAGGATGAAGGAGAAATTCAGTATTGTGATTGTTGGGGAAGTCAAAGAATTCAGAGGCCAATAATAAGGTAATTGATTTGTCAATAAATTACGAACAGCCAACAATCCATAAAATTATCTAGAAAGGTTATTTTGTGTAACAAGTATATGCTGATGCGATATTTCCTTTTATTGTTTAACAGAAAAAGCTGAAGTGACTAATAAATTCACAGTATCAGTCATGAGTCTGCCAATAACAACCAAGGGATACCAAATTAACGTATACTCATTATATGAAATAAACTTTTTTCTTGATATCAAAACTACAAACCGTCATACTCCCGTACCTCCATAAAGAGCCCATTGTGAAACCAACCAAACCATGTGTAAGCTGCAAGCAAGGAAGCCCATATTCCAAATTAACCAGAAAGAAAGAGAACATGCAAGTTTTGAAAGGGCAAAGTAAGAAAAATATGCATTGCAACATTTTTCTGGAGTGAATTTCTCTTTCTTCGTGCAATTGTTCTAACTATAAAAAATGAAATTGAATAGAAAAGACATTTAATTTGTATAGGATTTGGCAGCACGACAACAACATGCTCTTGCTATCATTATCCAAACTGCAAAGCTACTGGAATTATAAGTAAGCCACTTGTTTTTCATGCAAAATACCCACTGCATATTAAGAATAAGCACAAGAACAGGGTAAATTTGACGGAGTTTAGAATAAAAAGCTGAAGATGTCGACCTTTTCTGAAGAACAACAGAGGTAGGTAGATAAATTAAAGCTATAGGTGTCAAAGAAACCCTCAAGAAGCGTAAAAGAATTTCCTTGTTTATTTTTTATTTGACAAGTATGGAAACTCACCAAATAAGTTAAGGCTTTCACAGGACCAGACAATACGAACAATAGTAGAGCTGTTGCTACCTGTAAAATGAAAGACCAAAACAATGTTTTACGCTATACTGGGTAGAAATGAATAATGAGTAAGAGTATAAAATGGATCAAACATTTAAGGCAAAAAATAAGAGCAGAAAAGAGATTTAAACTTCCGTTCAAATTCCGAAATTCAGTTCCAAATGTATCCAAATTGTTAATACTTTTCAAACTGAATTCCGTAGTTTGGATTAAGAAATGATCTGCAAAATCTTCAAAAACCTTAAAATTCCCTTATGTTCTGTAATTGAGGGTTACTAACCATGGTTTTTCTCCCAGCTGCAATTCCCCATCTTATAGAGGATATTACTATCGGAAACGAAAAGAAACATCCAAAGTAATTCTGTAGGACAAAATAAAAGATTTGTGGTGATAAAAATAGGCATACAAGTAAAGTTGCAACACATAGAACCAACGAAGAGAAATAATTACAGACAAGCAGTGAAAAGAATCGATATAATTGAGCGAAAATCGAGAAAGAAAAATCAAGGGGTAAGGATGAAAAAAAACCTCGATTGCGAGAGAATTGCTCAAGAAGTAGACTAGGCCAGTGACAGCAGCGAACATGGAGCACTCGACCAATCTGAGCGTCTTCTGGTAAACGACGCCGTCGGGGGCCAAGTAGTCGAGTTCCATGGTGTCTTCTTCACTTTGTTGTTGGTCTTCATTGGTGGAAATTGAGGGTTGGACTTTAGAAACGGCGGAGAGTGGGAAAAGTCGGGTAGAGATAGAAATTGAAACGGATTTGAAGGGTTGAAGGGAGAGAAAGTTGAGAGGGGAGAGTGAGGAAGATGGAGGAAGAAAGGTAGTTTGGTAAATAAGAGGTTGGTTATGGATTTGAAGGTGAAGGAGACTCATGGAGGAAGAGACTCTTCCCACCGCCAGCCGTCTGTGAATATTTTTAGCAGTTTATACTTTCTTTAGTTTTTTAATTTTAATTTTAATTTTTTAATGGAAACTATTTTTAACGGAAGAAAAATATTAGATAAAATCTTTATGGGCTGAAACTCGAAGACTTTGAGCCCATAAAATTTAACCGCGTGCTTTGGGTTACGTACCACAAGAAACCCCTGTACTCGCGCACACTGGATCAATCATGTCGCTCGTCTCTTTTGCTTTCTTCTGTCTTTTCATGGCCTTCCCTTCTGGTGCTACATTAATTGTGAAGTTAAACAAGATAATACATTCACGAGAAGATAAATTTATTCATATTATCTTCGTTGTTACTCTGAGTAATTAGTCTTGAAAACCACCGTATACAATTAATTAGTCAATAACCTCCGTTTTAATCCATGCATGACTTCACCTCATTTACGAGAAGATATTACATTATACCCTACTTTGAATCCCACCTATAAATAACCAACTACAGCGCTCTAAATCATCATCACTTGACTATTTTCAATTCTTCTTTCTAGCCCTTTCAAATATCTGAAAGCAAAACAGCATATCTTGAAGATGGACAGCAAAGGAGGAGGTGGCCAAAAGGGCGGTGGTGGTGCCCACAACTCAAATCCTGGAACTGGCAGCTCGCCTGCAACAATGGTTGCTCCGGGGGCTGGAGGTGAAGTTCGAATTGTCAGGGAGGATTTCGAGAAGAATCCAGGGGCTTATTTTGCTCAGCAGCGCGAGAATGAGAAAGCAAACAAGAAGTAATAATGTTGTTGGTGCTGCTGTTAATGTTTCTGAGTAGTCCCTGATGTAATAAATTATCTACTAAATAAATCGAACGTTTATGAGTTTTGACTTTCTTTTCTATCCAGCTCAAAAATCAGAATTCATGACAACAATAAAATTCATTCAGGGATTCAAATAATCAAATACATGCTTTATCTATCTAGGTTAATACAAAATCTTATTCAGTCTATAGAAAGTCTTGGAACTCTGAACCTAACTCCACGTAGGAAAGGATGAACGATCAATCAACAGGCACCTAAAAACTAGTTGGTCTAAATAGGCGAGAAAGATCGAAAAGAAAATCCTATTTTTAGAGAACAGCTAAATAAGTAAAATATATTCCAGCCAGCAACACGTGCGCTCTACTAACCTCAAGCGTCAATTAGACGAGTACTCTGCGGAGTCTTTCTTCTTCATCTTCATCTTCATCTCTGGGTTTTTCTATTGTTCCATTTTCAGGAGCATAATGGGAGCAGTTAGTGATCCTAAACTTAGTTTTCTTTGATGTTTTATTTGTATAAACTGAAAGTATATAACGCAACTACAGATAATCCTGATTGGTGATGTTTCAGAGACCTCTTTTCAGATGAACTTTTTTTGTTCATATTTTAGCCTTTTCATTGAAAATTAGAGACAGAACGCCTGTTTCTGATCTTATTTCTTTTGGCAAACTTTCTAATTGTCTCTGTTTATTTATTTGTTTGTATTATGATGGTGTTTAGAATTTATTTAAAAGCTAATACTTACTTTTGTTGATCCAACTATTTCACAAATACACAAACACTACCAGTTATAAATGGACCTACTGAGGGTTTTGCATTGATATATGTATGCCACTTCTTTACAGCCTTTGTTGGTAAGCTGCTTCAAATGCTTGACTATCTGTCCCGCTCTTCAGCAGCTATACCATGAAACATTATTTAGCAGTTTTATGTGATAAATTCATTATTTCACATGATTTTTCTTTTAATTTTGGCTAATTTGTTTTTTCTCTGAAACTAGCTTGAAGGGGAGGAAGTGCTGCACGGGTGTGAAGCACGACTTCCGCTCTCTTTAAAACTTCAGATATAGATATTATGCACGGATTTCCTACTCTTTAGCGAGCACGTCTGGCGTGCACAAAAAGTCAGCCAGAAAGTGCATAGCATAGAGAGATTCTAAATAGACTTGAAGTAAGCTAGCTCGCTAGCTTACTGGAAGCTCATACCCTGAAAACATACCTAATGGGGGGGTCGATAAAAAAACGTGAGTAGTGACCTCATCTGTATTCTTTCTTGAGTTGAGTGCTATATCTTGGTGGTAACAATACTCATGTTTGCTGTATTAGTTTGCCCTAACTGACAATCTGATAATGAATGATCAATATGGGTTTAGAGTCCTTGTAATCTACGTGATAATTGAGGTTTTGGAAATTTATAATTTCTCCAAATGGTCAGTGCGCTTACTAATTAGATATTATATGTTTTTTCTTGCAGAAATAAATTATGTTTCTGACAATGGGTTGTCTATATTTTGTGTGGCTTATAAATGTCAACAGTTTTGGAGAGATGGTGGCTGTATAATTGAACTCGTGAGGCGCATGGTATCTTACAATTACATATCACTGAATGCCTTTGAAGAATGTTATAGCGTACCATTCCCTGCTTATATAAGCTACAACTGGTATGTGACATTTTATTGTATATTTACCTATGCAAGCCTTTCTATACTTCTAGTTATATGAATTGAGATTTTGCTCATCCAGTTATATGAATGGAGATACGTTTAAGTTCCTTCCAATCGCATTTCAAAGGGAAAGTTTAGAAAAGACATGAAAAAACAAAACCTGCAACCAGTTACAAGGCCGCCACTTGGTTTCATCCAAGCTTTGGGACTCTTTTCAATAATTAATAAGAGGAGGATACTTGGATTATGCCATTCTCAAAATATTCCCGGAAAATTTGTATGGAGTCATATTATTATAGGCATGTGAATGTTATATCTTGTGATCTTTCAAAATTTATCCCTTACAATAAATAAATAATTAGTCATGCACATAGCATACATAACATGTTCAGACACATGCATATGATTTAAACTGTGTGCGCAGACATGCATGCATGCTACCAGCATAATACCAATTTACATGTGCATAAACTTATTTATGTAACATACACGAATGTGACCATGTTTGCATATACATGACATAAACATATCATTACAAACACATATAGATTGACAGATAGAAAGATACACATACACATACACGTATATACATAAACACAAACAGAAATGTGGAAGCACATGCATACTATGTAGAAAATGATTAAAAATCGGTTACCAAAATTGAATGAGTTAAAGTCAGTTCTTATAAATTTGTTGTTAGTGGGTAATAGGATATCTACAGTTTTTTACTCCATATTATCTTTTGTTAGTTACCTGTATAACCTATATAAAGGTTTTTTTGTTTTATTTTAACGTGTGAATGAATATCAGACTCTTTTCTCATCTTAAATTAATACTCTTAATAGTTTTCTAATTTATTTTTAAGGAAACATATTTGCTATCAGAGCCATTATTTTGTGCTGTTGAGAGAGTGCAAAACAAAAAAAAAAACTTAATACACCAGAGTGGTTCACGCAAACCTCAAAAAAAAAAAAACAGCAGTAAATATTACAACAATCTCATTTAAACCTTTAATTCCTCTGTTCAATGGTGAGAGTTACAAATTTTGGAGCATAAAAATAAGAACTTTATTTGTATCTCAAGAAGTATAGGAGCTGGTGTAAAATGGGTACAATGACCCAAATGATGAGCAAAGGCTTCGAGAAAACAAAAAAAAAAGATGCAAGAGCTCTATTCTTTTTTCAACAAGCAGTTACAGATGATATTTTCTGTCGGTAGCAATTACTTCTAAGGAAGCTTGACAAATTCTCAAAATAAAATTTCAAGGTCATCAAAAGTAATTACTATCAAACTTTAGTCACTTCAAAAAACCTTTGAAATACTTTAAATGAGTACATCTGAATTTGTTCAAACTTTTTTTGTCGATAGCCTCTATAATTGTCGCTCAAATGAGGGCATATGGTGAAAGAATTACTTATGAGATTGTGAGTTTAAAATTATTGAGGAGTTTAACTCCTAAATTTGATCAATATGGTTGCTGCAACAGAGTAGTCAAAAAATTTATCTGATTATTCTTTTGATGATTTAATGAGTTCTTTGCAACCTCATGAAGATAGATTGAATAGATAACTACTAAAAAATGAAGAAAAAGCTTTTCAAGTGAAAGGAGTTCTCTCATAGTAAATCAGATTACAAAGCCTCAAATAGAGGTAGTTCTCGTGGTGATTATCGCGGCAGAGATCGTATTGGAAATTGAGGATGGAGAGGACCAGCTGGTGAACAAAGACAGTTCAAGCAGAACTATAGTCATATTAAGTGCTATTATTGTGAAAAAAATTGGTTACAAAGAGGCTGATTGCTGGACCAAACAAATGGATGAATGAAAACATGCTAGTGTTGCAGAAGAAGAAGAAAGTATGTTATTTATGGCTCAATTTTTTGATAAAAATATTGTTGATGCTGTTTGGTTTTTGGACAGTGGATGTTCAAACCATATATCATATTTAAAATTATTATTTAGAGAATTTGATGAAGCAGAAAAATCAACAGTTCAACTGGGTGATGATAAGGTGATTAAAGTTGAAAGTAAATGTACAATTATTATCAAGACAAACTATGGTTACATTAAATTTTTAACTAATGTGCAATTTGTTCCTAGTTTGGTTTATAATTTGTTAAGTGTTTGGCAATTGATGAATAATAGGTATAGAATCTTGTTTGATAATGATTCGTTAGTGTTGAAGATAAGAAATCAGGTCATGTCATAGTAAATGTTCACATGGCACAAAATAAAATATTTTCACTTGAAGGTTCTCAAGTTAATGATTCTGCTTTTGTTGTTAGAAAAATTAGTGAGTCTACATTATGGCATCTGTGTTTTGGGAAAACAAAGCAGAAAATCTTTTTCTGTAGAAAAATCATGGAGAGCTGGTAGTTGTCTTCAATTGGTGCATGCGGATTTATGTGGACCCATAAATACCGAATCATTTGATGGAAGTTGGTATTTTTTATTGTTGATTGATGATTACAGAAGTATGAATATTGGGTTTATTTTCTTCAATCTACATCTGAAACTCTTTTTACTTTTATAAAATTTAAGACCTTGGTAGAAAATCAAGTGCATTCGGACTGATAGAAGAGATGAGTTTATTTTTACTGAATTTAATATTTTTCTGAAGAATGCGGCATTCGCAGAGAACTTATTGCATCATATACACTGGAGCAAAACGGTGTTGTTGAACGGAAGAATCAAACTATGGTGGAAATTGTTAGAAGTTTGTTAAAAGCCAAAGGTCTCTCAAATTCCTTTTGGGCTGAAGCAGTTACACCAACAGTATATATTTTGAATATCTCTCCAACAAGGGTTGTTATGAACAAAACACCATATGAAGCATAGAATGGAAGGAAACCACATGTAAGTCACTTAAAATTTTTTGATTGTATAGCCTATGCTTTAATTAATTCTCAAACTCGCTATAAACTTGATGAGAAAACTACAAAATATATTTTTTGTTGGTTATAACTGTTAGTCAAAAGCGTATAGGCTCTACATTATTATCAGTAGAAATATATTCTTTAACAAAGAAGCAGAATGGGATTGGAGAAGTGCTCAAAAGCATGATCAAATGTCAATTGTAGAAGATATTGCTGCTGATTCTTCATCTTCAAATTCAACAAGTTCATCTCCCACAGTCAACTCAAATTCCTCAAGTCTAGTCAACTCTGACTCCTCTTCATCAAGTGAAACTCTTCCAAGGAAATTCAGGTACTTGAGGAAAATTTATGCATCTGGTTCTTTTGCTCTGTGTCTTTCATATCCAGAATTTTACGACGAAGCTGCACAAATACAAAAATGGTCCAATGCTATGAATGAAAAGATTGCTGCAATCCAGAAAAATTAAACCTGGCAATTGGTTGATTTACTTAAAGGAAAATATATTATCGGACTTAAATGGGTGTTTAAAATTAAGTACCAAGCTGATGGAAGTATACAAAAGCATAAGGCTCAACTTGTAGCAAACGGATATGCTCAGCAATAAGGCGTTGATTTTGAAGAAACATTCTCATCGATTGCTCGCTTCGAATTAATAAGAGTATTGTTTGCTTTAGCTGCTCATTTATCTCTTCCAGTTTTTCAATTTGATGTGAAATCTGTTTTCTTAAATGGAGACTTGAAAGAGGAAGTTTATGTTTCTCAACCTGAAGGCTTTGTTGTAGCCGGCTATGAAAATGAAGTCTTTAAGTTAAAAAAAGCATTGTATGGGTTTACGCAAGCTCCGCAAGCATGGTATAGTATGATAGACGGTTATTTTCGTGAAAATGGGTTGAAAAGAAGTGATAATGAGCCCACTTTATATTTAAAGAAAGAAGAAAAATCTGATTTTTTTGTCATCTGTCTCTATATTGATGACATGATTTATTTCGGGTCAAGTGAACGTCTTCTTGCTAATTTTAAATCCTCTATGATGCAAAAATTTGAAATGACAGATTTGGGCGTGTTGCAATATTTCTTGGGCTTGAGGCAAAACAGGGAGTAGATGGAATTTTTATTATGCAGCAAAAGTATGCAATTAATCTATTCAACAGGTTCAACATGGTGAGCTGCAACAAGACTTCCACTCTAAAGAATTCAAATGAAAAATTGCAAGCTAAAGATGACACAGGAAAGATTGATGCAACCTATTTTCAAATGTCGATAGGCATATTAAATTATTTGACACACAGTCGACCCGACATTGTATTTTCTGTTAGTATTCTATTCAGATTTATGCATAATCCAATAAAACATCACCTTGGAGCAGCTAAAAGAATCCTGCGATATGTTGCTAGAACTACTAACTTTAGAATTTGGTACTCTAAAATATCATATTTCAAATTATTTAATTATATTGATAGTGATTGAGTAGGTTCCTTGGATGATAGAAAAAGTATATCAGGCTACAGCTTTAGCCTAAGTTTTGGTGCTGTCTCTTGGAGCTCAAAAAAGCAGGATACTATTGTATTATCATCTTCAGATGCTGAATACATTGCTGCAACATCATCAGCTTGTCAAGCAGTATGGCTTAGAAGAATTCTTGTTGATTTGGGCCAAGAACAAGTAGCAACAACTACCATTTTTTGTGATAACAAAGGTACGATTGCAATGACAAAAAATCCAGCTTTCCATGACAGAATGAAGCATATAGAAACACGCATTATGTGGAGAAATAGTACTAGAATTATGTGGTACAGATAATCAAGTTGCAGACTTATTTACGAAGTCTTTATCTCAACTCAAACGTGACTATTTTCGGCAACAATTAGACATATATGATTTTGAATGAAGGGGGCATGTAGAAAATGATTAAAAATTAGTTACCAAAATTGAATGAGTCAAAATCCGTTCTTATAAATCTGTTGTTAGTGGGTAATAAGATATCTGCAGTTTTTTTACTCCATGTTCTTTTTTGTTAGTTACCTGTACAGCCTATATAAAGATTATTTGTTTTACTTTAACGTGTGAATGAAGTTCAGACTCTTTTCTCATCTTAAATATATATTCTTAATAGTCTTCTACTTTATTTTTAAGCCAACATACTACACACACGCAAAAGCGGAGACACACATAAAGACACATTGTGTAGGGTGTTATCAAAAATTTGAATTAACATTCCTAGAAATCTTGATAGTCAACAAATATTCTGATTTTTACATTATGGAAATGTTGCAGAATTCTTTTGAGGGAATCAAATACAGTTAATTTTATATTTACGGGAAAATCATAAGAAAGAAAAATATTTCAATTAATCTAATTGGCTGCAAATTAATGTACATTCGTCATACAAAATAAGTTTTTTCTTGATATCAAAACCACCTGTCATACTCCCGTACCTCTATAAAGAGCCCATTGTGAAACAAACCAAACCATGTCTAAGCTGCAAGCAAGCAAATCTGCGTTCCAAATTAACCAGAAGAAAAAAAAAAAAAAGAAAATGCAGTTTTCGGAAAGGAATAGTAAGAACAATAAAATTGCAACTTCCGTTCTGGAGTGAGCCCATATTCCAACCACGCTCTTCTATCATTATCCAAACCCAAACCCAAACCCAAGAGCTACTAGAATTAAGACAGAGAAAGAACTTGTTTTTCAATGCAAAACACCCACTGCATAATAAGAATAAGCACAAGAACAGAACAGAGTAAATTTGACGGACTTTAGAATAAAGAAAGCTTAATATGTAGAGTTTTTCTGGAGAATAACAAGTGGTTAAACATACCAAAAACATAGATGTCAAAAGGAACCAGCAAAAACTCTGATTGAAATTCATTGTTCTGCCTTTTATTTGATGACTACGGAGATTCACCAAATAAGTTTAAGCTTTTCACTGCCCCATCAAGACGAGCAGTAGTATAATGAGTGGGAAAAGGCGATTAGAGATAGGAAAGTGAAATGAATTTGCGCGGACAGGATCAATCATGTCGCTCGTCTCTTCTGCTTGCTTCTCTGCTCGCGTGGCCTTCCCTTCTGGTGCTACATTAATTGTGAAATTAAACAAGATAATATATTCACGAGAAGATAAATTTATCCATATAATCTCATTGTTCCTCGAGTAACTAGTCTTGAAAACCACCATATACAATTAATTAGTCAATAACCTCCGTTTTAATCCATGCATGACTTCACCTCCTTTACGAGAAGATATTATATCATACCCTACTTTGAATCCCACCTATAAATAACCAACTACAGCACTGTAAATCATCACCACTAGACTATTTTCAATTCTTCTTTCTAGCCCTTTCAAATATCTGAAAGCAAAACAGCATATCTTGAAGATGGACAGCAAAGGAGGAGGTGGCCAAAAGGGCGGTGGAGGTGCCCACAACTCAAATCCTGGAACTGGCAGCTCGCCTGCAACAATGGTCGCTCCGGGGGCTGGAGGTGAAGTTCGAATTGTCAGGGAGGATTTCGAGAAGAATCCAGGGGCTTATTTTGCTCAGCAGCGCGAGAATGAGAAAGCAAACAAGAAGTGATAATGTTGTTGGTGCTGCTGTTAATGTTCCTGAGTAGTGCATGATGTAATAAATTATCTACTAAATAAATGGAACGTTTATGAGTTTAACCATTTTTTTTATCCAGCTCCGGCCAAAACCAAATAAAAATTCATAACAACAATCAAATACATGTTATGGAAGGATGAGGATATCTAAATTGGTGAGAACTATGGAAAAGAAAACTATTTTGACAGAACAGCTAAATAATAAAAATTATAGTCCAGCAGCAACACGTGCAAACTACTAACCTCAAGCGTCTCTTAAACCACGAGTATTATGTGGATTCTTTCTTCATTTTCTTCATCTCTTGGTTTTTCGACTGTTCCATTTTATGGAGCAACATCGGTGCAGTGCATGATCCTAAACTTTAGTGTTTTATTGGTATAAATTGAAAGCATATTGTGCAAATACAAATAATCTTGACTGGTGATGTTTTCACATGATTTTTCATTTAAGCTTTCAAGGTGAGAGGTGGACTCAATTGTATTCTTTATTTTACTCATGTTTGCTGTACCAGTTTGCCTAACAGACAATCTGATAATGAATGATCAATGTGGGTTTAGGCCACGGGTAATCTGCGTGATAATTGTGAGGTTTTAAGAAGTTATATTTTCCCCAAATGGTCAGTGGGCTTGCTAATTAGATATTATGTGCTTCTACTTGCAGAAATGAATTATGTTTCTGATAATCGGTTGTCTATGTTTTGTGTGGCTGATAAATGGTGTTTCTCTCATCAGTTTTGGAGAAATGGTAGCTGTCTAATTGACTTTAAAACTAAAAGACTTTGAAACCTTAAGAGGAAAAGAAAAAAGATCAGAAAGGAAGAAGAGGGGAGGAATTCCAACAAGAAGGTAAGTTTCCTAAACCCTAAATCAGAACTTCATTGCATAACATTTAAACATAGAAAGTAAAAGAATGATCTATATATATGATGGAACCTTTGATCACCAGAAAGCTGATTTAGTAATTAAGGGATATACCCAACAAGAAGGTATTAATTTCATGAGAACCTTTTTTCCAATTGCTAAGATAGTTACTGTTAAATTTTTTTATCATTAGCAACATCTAAAAATTGGCATCTTACTCAATTGACATTTTTTAATGGAGATTTATTTGACGAAGTCCTCCTGATTATCATGGAAAAGGAAAGCATGTTTCTTGATAGACCTCTCATTTGTAGAATTCTAAGTTCTCAAGCCCTTGTGCATTCTGGATTTGCTCAATCCAAAGCTGACTACTCTTTGTTCATTAAGGGTTTTGGGGATTCCTTTGGGTCCTTCTAGTGTATATTGATGACACTGTCATCATAAGACCATCCAATTGGTCATATTAATTGGTAAAAGGTTATGTTTCTTCTCTTTTCAAGCTGAAAGATCTTGGTAACTTGAAATATATTTTGGGCTTCAAGATAACTCGCTCATGTAACACAAGTATATCAAACCATACTTTGTCTTAAAATATATGTTTACATATTACCATTTAATGGTAATGGTTTGTGATTGCTTCTTCTAATTTGATA
>NW_019014691.1:3682364-3699979 GCF_000150535.2 Carica papaya | reverse complement strand
TCTCATCAGTTTTGGAGAAATGGTAGCTGTCTAATTGACTTTAAAACTAAAAGACTTTGAAACCTTAAGAGGAAAAGAAAAAAGATCAGAAAGGAAGAAGAGGGGAGGAATTCCAACAAGAAGGTAAGTTTCCTAAACCCTAAATCAGAACTTCATTGCATAACATTTAAACATAGAAAGTAAAAGAATGATCTATATATATGATGGAACCTTTGATCACCAGAAAGCTGATTTAGTAATTAAGGGATATACCCAACAAGAAGGTATTAATTTCATGAGAACCTTTTTTCCAATTGCTAAGATAGTTACTGTTAAATTTTTTTATCATTAGCAACATCTAAAAATTGGCATCTTACTCAATTGACATTTTTTAATGGAGATTTATTTGACGAAGTCCTCCTGATTATCATGGAAAAGGAAAGCATGTTTCTTGATAGACCTCTCATTTGTAGAATTCTAAGTTCTCAAGCCCTTGTGCATTCTGGATTTGCTCAATCCAAAGCTGACTACTCTTTGTTCATTAAGGGTTTTGGGGATTCCTTTGGGTCCTTCTAGTGTATATTGATGACACTGTCATCATAAGACCATCCAATTGGTCATATTAATTGGTAAAAGGTTATGTTTCTTCTCTTTTCAAGCTGAAAGATCTTGGTAACTTGAAATATATTTTGGGCTTCAAGATAACTCGCTCATGTAACACAAGTATATCAAACCATACTTTGTCTTAAAATATATGTTTACATATTACCATTTAATGGTAATGGTTGTGATTGCTTCTTCTAATTTGATAGTGAAAAATAGCCTCACCCAATGATTTCACACATAGACCTAGAGCTTAATCTTATTGTATTCCAGCAATCTAAGAAGATATTCATTTAAAGGAAGAACTATAAATTTAACTTATTTCTAATTTGTTGATATATTCAAGATTATTGAAAGACATGTATGTTAGGGATAAATTGAATATTTTGGGTGGATTAATATTGGGTTAGGTGGTATTTTAAATCCACTTACAAACTGAGTCAATTTGATCCATCGTTTATTAACATGACAACAAATTTAACATGTGTGTGCAGCCATGCAAGGATGCTACCTGCATGATACAGTTTAGTAAATTAATGTATACTCATTATACAAGATAAGTTTTTTCTTGATATCAAAACAACATGTCATACTCCCATGCCTCCATAAACAGCCAATTGTGAAACCTACCAAACCATGCGCAAGCTGCAAGCAAGCAAATCCATATGCCAAATTAAACAGAAAGAAAGAGAACAAATGCAATTTTTGACAGGTCATAGTAAGAACAATAAAAATTTGCAACTTTCATTCTGGAGTGAGCCCATATACCAACCATGCTCTTCTATCATTATTCAAACTCCAGAGCTACGAATTAAGCTAGAGAAACAACTTGTTTTTCAAAGCAAAACACACACTGCATAATAAGAATAAGCACGAGAACATAACAGGGTAACTTTGACAGAATTTAGAATAAAAGAAGCTAAACATGTAGAGTTCTTCTGGAGAATGACAAGTAGTTAGACACACTAAGGACCTAGATGTCAAAGGAACCAGTAAAAGCTCTGAAAGAAATTCATTTTTCTGTCTTTTATTGAGCGCGTTAGAGATGGAAAGTATAATGAATTTGAAGGGTTGAAGGGATAGAAAGAGAAGGGGGAGAGTCAGAGAGACACATACATGCCAAACCTTGTTCGTTCGTCCACCGTTCTCCCCCCTCAGCTTCTACATTGTTGGGCGTCAGCTTTCTAGTCCATTCTTGCTTCTCTCCTCTTTAATCACCATCAAGAAAACCCTTGTTTTCTGTAATCTCTTATTCGGACCCACCGGATTAATCATGTAGCTCGTCTCTTCTGCTCGCTTCTCTCCTTGCTTCGCCTTCCTTCTCGAGCTACATTAATTGTGAAATTAAACAAGATAATACATTCAAGAGAAGATAAATTTACTCATGTTATCTCATTGTTCCTCGAGCAATTAGTCTTGAAAAACCACCATATAAAATTAATTAGTCAATAATCTCCGTCTTAATCCATGCAAGACTTCACCTCATTTACGAGAAGATATTACGTTACCCTATTTGAATCCCACCTATAAATAACTAACAACATCCCCGCAAATCTTCACCATTAGACTATTTTCAATTCTTCATTTTAACCTTTTCTAATATCAGAAAGCAGAACAACATATCTTGAAGATGGACAGCAAAGGAGTCAAAAAGGGCGTTGATGGTAGCTCTCCTGAGACAATGGTTGCTCCGGGTACCGGAGGTGAAGTTAGAATTGTCAGGGAGGATTTCGAGAAGAATCCACAGGCTTATTTTGCCCAACTGCACGAGAATGAGAAGGGCAATGATGCTAGCTCGCCTGCGACAATGGTAGCTCCGGGTACGGGAGGGGAAATTCGAATTGTCAGGGAGGATTTCGAGAAGAATCCACAGGGTTACTTTGCTAAACTGCACGAGAATGAGAAAGCAAACAAGTAGTAGTAATGTTCCTGGTGCTGCTGCTGCTAATGCCTCTGAGTAGTGCATGATGAAATAATTATCTACTAAATAAATTCAAAGTTTATGAGCTTAACTTTCTTTTCTATCCAGCTTCCAACAAAACCCAATCAGAATTCATAACAACAATCAAAACTCATTCAAGGATACAAATAATCAAATACATTTTCGTCTGTCTAGGTCGATAGAAAATCTTATTCATAGTCGATAGAAAGTCTATTATAGACAGAAATGTTTAGGTAAAATAATATCCTCAATATCGATTAAATCACTCCAGATACGAAGGAATGAACGATCAATCACCATACACTTAAAAAATTTTCAGACCAACAAGAAACAACTAATATTACCGACAGAGGGGGATATCCAATTGGCGCGAAACATCAAAAAGAAAATCCGATTTCGACATAACAGCTGAATAAATAAAATAGTCCAGCCAGCAACACGTAAACTCTACTAACCTTAAGCGTCTTTTAAACTACCGAGTTTCCTGTGGACTCCTTCTTCATCGCTTCAAAATACGGCTTCGATTCCGGCAAACCGGATAATTTGTAAATCCCGTTTAGAAAGAGAAAATTAAATGAAGAAGAAAGAGGAAGTGTCAAGAAAGGGTAATTTCGTAATTATGGTAAAAGGCGAAGGTTGGTTGTGCAATTGAAAAATAAGATTCAAGAAGACGAGAACCCACGGCCCATCGAATTACTCTTCGTCTTCTTCTTCGTGCTCATGGGCCATATGTTTTTTTTTCCGCTGAATCTCCGGTTGTCAATCATTATGAACAGAGCGCCCATCAATTTCACGTTTATCTGAAAATATTTTGTTTAATCTCCTACAAAAATTTCTAGAGATGTTTTTTTCTGGATATAAAACGTTGAGTTGACATTTAAAAGTTGAATCTTTTCAATAATTAATAAACACTAAATGCTTAACTTGATTTATGATGATTTATGGCGAAATGAAATATTAACAGCAAGCGATGATGCATCAACGATAAGATTAATAATTTATGAATTATTTTTATTTAATCAAATGAAATTTGGATTGATTAAATCTCTCATTTAAAATATGAGACTGATTTGAAAGTTGATATTTTTTGTTTACAAATTTTACTTCTGAAATCGTAAAGTTACTCTTGAAATAAACTTAAAAATGTAAACTTTATTTAAAAATTATGAAGTGACTAAAATTTTAAGGTGACACTTAACAATATTTTTATGGTATTGATAAAAAAATAAAATGGTAAATCACACCAACCATTATTTTTAATCATGTAATTATTATTATTATATATATATGTGTGTGTGTGTTAGTCTATATTTTGATAGAATTAGTAACTTTGACGAGTCAATTGGAATGTCTTTTCTTAAATGAGATCTTGTGGTTACTATGTTTAATTTCTTTTAATTTCACAACAATTACCCAACAAAAATTTGATTATAATAAATGAATTAAGCTTTTTAGGGCAATCCCAATGACAATCTTGGTAACAACTTGATAGAGAAATGATACTTGCTCCATTCTAAAAAATTTGAAACCATCATCATCATTTCTCTTTATACCAAGAATTTTAATGTAATCTTCTCAAGCACAAAAGGGAAGCAAACACATATAATATGAATGAATCATTACCCACTCTTGAAAATTCAAACTACAATAAAAACAAAAACCACATACAAATTTCAAATTTTTAACATTCTCCTTGTAAAATTTTTCCACAAATCTAATTTGACCATTTGTAACTTATTAGGCACACCATTTTTATGAGAATATAGTACAATTTAATCATTTATAGTTTGACTATTTTTTTCACATTTAGTATTTGTAACTTTTACAATAATTCAGTATTTATAGTTTAACAATTAATTACTTTAATTCTTATAAATATTAATTTATAATTTTTTTATTTATTAAAGTATGTATCGATATAGAGTTAACTTAAATTATTAATTCGATTTAATTTGTATTGAATTTTTTTTATTTAATTCTATATCGATAAATGAATTTATTTTTTATTTTAATTAGAAAACTTATTGCATGAAAAGTTTAAAAGATTTGTTTATCTTTTAGTACACGAGAGGTTTAAGTGCATGTAGAAAGGCTGGTATTAGAATTCATATAATCGTTTCTTGCTACTCGACTATATAGGTGTACTTGAAAGAGAACGATAATTTATCATGAGAAAAAATAATGAAAACTATTGTTGCCTGTTAGTATTAGATATGAAGAGAGCAGAAAAATTTATAAATTTTAACGTTTCGTATAAAAAAAAATATATAAATTTTAGGCTCAGTTCAACCATATCATTATTTATTATAGTTTATGCGAAAGAGGAAGGAGATAAACTACTAATTGTGGATTATGCCGTTTATAATTTTTCAATTTTAGCGTTTCGCACGTATAAAAAGAGGATGAAGGTTGTTGGAGTGATGAATTTCTTTTTTTTTTTTTTGATAATTTTTCAATTCATTTAAGAAATATTATAATATATATAATTTTTAATTTTTAAAATTATTTTAATTCGAACTCGTATGAATCAAAATTTTCAATTCTAATATCGTAAGATTAATAATCGAACTATAATTATTTTGATTGAAACTAAATGCAATTCGTATTTAGAATAACTTATTAAATACAATTTTTTGTTGGCATACACCGAATTTCAAATATATGTAATTATATGTACACATACTTGCGTATTAGTAGGTAATTGGAAGCTTAACATGTGAAGACATGAAATGGGTTGGGTGAGAAATGTAGTCCATCATGAGCACCTTCAAAAATTATTCTCTTTGGCATTCATAGAATAAATGTAATTATTTTAAAATTGTAAATAAAGATTTGAATATGAATATATGTCCTCCACATGATATTATATTTATAGAATGTGTTGATTAGATTTAGATTCATTGAAGCAGCTTATAATCCCAATAAATATTTAAAAAATTAGGGTAAGATGAGATTAATTATTAAAAGAAATAGCAAATAATACGGAGGACAAAGGGACATAATGATTATTGTAAGTCCAAAATTTTAAAAGCACAATAAATAATGAGACAAAACTCGCAAAAACATTCCTTACAAACATTTGTTTATCTGTCCCAAATGATGAATTCCTCTCTATCCAGCATGCCTTGAGCGTGCCGCCTTAAACATTATTTTCACTATACACATGCTTCACTTTTGCTACAATATTAATTCTTCCACTTCCCTCCCCTCCCCTCCTTTCTTTTCTTATAATAAATATATTCTATATATACACTGCTTATTATATAATTATTATAATAAAGTTTAGTGATGAATATGTTTTCGTTAAATTATTTAGTATATAACGCATTCTAATAAGTATGTTAAATTCTATATTAATTATATGTATATATATAAAAAAAAAAAACTAATAAATGTAATAACTTAAAAAGATTTATTACGAATCATTAGAAATATGAAACCAAAACATTAATTTTATTTATCTTAGTAGAAATATAATTACGAAATATAAATTTTAACAAAGTTGGAAAAAGACACACTTGTTATAGTATGCGTGAGTTTGTTCCGTGTTTGTGAGATAGAAGTAAAATTCATACTATAATATTTTTTTGTTCAATACATGGGTTATGATCGATAAAATTTTTCTACATTATCTCTCGTGTGTAATAATTATTGTGAGCATCCAAAAAGGCATTGCTAAAGTTTTTTCAATGAAATGTTGCTATTCTCCTCTCCTAATAATCCGTTGAAAACAATAATTAATATGTTGTTTCAAGAAACAACACTTTATTTGAATTTTAATTCAACCACATTTTCTAAGATGTTGTTCGTTTTTCTTATAACAAGTGGTGAAAATACTAGCAATCTTTTCATTTCGTCTTATATTAGAGAAGAGATTAAAAGAAAATTGAATTCACATTATATAAGTGAGGTATTTGAAATTATTAGTTAGGGTAGAACATCAACGTTTTGGAAAACTAATTTGTTTCACCATCTACCAAATCACTCAAGAAATGTTCTTGTAAAATTGGAAGATATGTTATTCTTTTATATAAATGAGATAAAGGATTAATATTACAAATTTATCTTATTTTTAGGTTCTATGTTTAACCAAAAATGATTTATTTCGCATTATATTTGCATACTAGCATTATCTCAATTTATGTTTGATGATCTCCTCTTGTTATTTGTATATAGTGAAAGTTATATCAATATTTAGTATTCTTAAAGTTGAAATTAACTTTACTATGAGTATATGTTTTATCATGTCCCGTGAAAAATGTGCTACTTTTGAAATAATTTTATATTTTTAGATATACTTCCAGTAGTTTTGTAACACTCAACTATTTTCATTATTTTATTTTATTTTATTGAAAATAATAATAATAATAATAATAAAAGGTAAAAATTATTTAGGGATTTAATTGAAAATAATTTTGGAAAAATTGGGTAAAAATTTAGGTTATAAGGGTATTTTTAAAAGAAAAATTGGAAACCATAGAGTCAAAATATAATTTAGAAAAGTTGTGTCATGTCAGCTGCCCGGTCAGCAGCCCCGACCAACCAGGACGCGCCAAGTGGCATAGACACTGACGCGGGAGGCCATGCGAGAGGGAGCCACGTACGTGATCCGCGTGCGCGGGATCGAACGGCTGAGATCCGTTCCTGCGCGCACGGACGACCCAGATTGAATCGCGATGAACAGCCCAGATTCACTCCCTATTTAATCGCGATCGGACGGTCCAGATTAAAAATTTTGGACGGCTCAGATCAAAAGCGGATGGGTATAAATAACCCCATTCGCACCCAAACCCTAACCCTAGCCGCTAGAGTCCCTCGCCGGAGAAGATAGCCCAGCCACCGGGGAGCTGACCGCCGCCACCCGCCGCCGTATCAGAGCAATTTTCGGCTGCCAAACGAGGTAAAAATTATACCATTTGCTCAGAATTTGATTTTAAACCCACCTATGGCCAAATCGGAGCGAAAGCATCAGCCAATTGGCCAGAAAACGTCGTTGAAGCTCAACGGCGCCGCTGCAGGGTGTTTCGATTTTTGCCTCCGATGAGGCCCTTTTCGATTTCCGTTCGATGTGATTTTTTCACCATTGTGATCACCGTTTTCTCCTCTACAGGTTGCCCGGAGCAAAACACCTAACCGCAACGTGAACCGAATGAGCCGTCACACCGGAGAGCCACACTGTTGGTGAGTTTTGATTTTTTACATTTTTTGGCCCACCGATGGCCCTAAGTGTGTTTTCTCACGGGAACCGATGTAAGTTTGGCTGAATTCTGCCGAAAACAGCCAATCCGAGGTGGATCGCCATCACAAGCGGCAGTGTCATCGCCGGAGCATGGCGGAGCCGCCGTGCCAGAATTTTGAAATTGACCGAGTGGGCCCTGTGTCTAATTTTTGGGTTATTTGGGACATGTGTATATACCGTAAGCGCATTTCAGTTCCCGAAAAAAAATTTAGGGAACCGAGGAACCGCTCGTAGGTGCAGTGACAATTTAGTTTTCGACGTCGAATCAAGTAAGGACCCCTCACCCTATTTTCTATCATGGAATTGAAGTTTGAATAAATTTTAATACTGTATTTTGTACAAATTAAATAGGTATACATAATTAATTACAGATTGCTAATGGAGCCCGAACCGGACATTATTCTCTGTCGATTCCTGTTTGATTTATTTTACAATTTAGATGCATTATGGTATTTGATTTATCTATTATATGATTTTAAACGTATGTATCACTGCTTACTTCACTACCGTTTGATTTTGAAAATCTAAGATATGATTGCATTATTGGATGCACGTTACTTGTTTATGTATTTATGTTTGATTTGGTGATGGAGACTAAGAACAAATAGGAATGGGATGTGATTTGATAAATGGATGAGATGACAACCTCACTAGATATCCTAAGAGATGGTGGACGGACCGGGTTCATAGGGAACCCTAACGTGAACGTTGTCTCATACCAGACGGGGTATGGAGACTTGGTCATTTGGCGCTTATACCGGACGGGGTATGGGGACGGCCTGCTTCATCCTCATACCGGAAGGGGTATTGAGGTTTAATGTCTTGGCACTCATACCAGACGGAATATGAGGACAGTCCTGGAATTAAGATTGTTAAAATAAAGGGTTCAAGTGTAGCGGAGACACCCCTATGGATCCCCATGAATACTAGTAGGCTGGTGAAATGAGAAATGGTGATAATCAGTTATTGTTAATGAATACGGATTTATGATATATTTTATGTTACTGATTATGCATGAAATTGTGATTTGTATGATGTTATTATCTTTATAGGTTGTTTTCACAAGTTCTCTAATGGTAAGAAAAATGGTAAATAGTTTATTTTAAATAAATGTATTGTTTTAAAATTTGTGCTATATTGGTTGTTTTGTTTGTTTTCTACCAACCTTTACTTATGTAATGGTGATGTAGTGTGATGTCCTTACTGGATTAGTGTAACTCATTCTTTATTTAACCATTTTAAATTAGAAGGACCTAGTTCCCGAACCCGATCCACAAGAAGACGGCGAGTAGATGTTAGATGTTTTATAGTTTCATTTATTTTTCTCATTTCTTATATTTCTTTTAGAGAACTTATTCCGATGTTGTTTAGTACTTTTAACTTATTGTGTAAGGGATGTTAACTTTAATCTTTTATTTTGCTTCCGCACTCAGATTATTATATGTATTTCCTTTTGAATTTCAGGGGTCGTTACAAGTTTTTTGTGTGTATTCAATATAATGATAATAATTAAGTTGAGTTAAACTTATTTTCTATCAAGCCTCTTAAAATAATCTAAACACAAGAGTTATACTATTAATTTTAGAACTATACTATACTCGACCCTTTTTTTGTTAGGTAACTATTTAAAACTGTAAATTTGCATAGCCTGATTGTCTCATAATCTCCATCATAACTCTTTTACAATGAGATTTTTCTTTGTAAAAATGCTTTGCTATATATAATACTTAGCCTTTAGTAGATAAGTCTAAAAAAATCATAGTCATTAACTTGATTATAATCCTTTGCAATGAATATGATCTTACAATGTTTAGTTGTTTCATCAATGTTGTACTTAATTGTGAACATACAATGAGAATTAATGACTTGTTTAGTAAGAAAATATTAATGATATTTAAATATCATTAGATTCACGAGCATTAAAAGTTGTATGACATTAACCCATTTAAGATCCTTTAGAGTATGTTAATTAAATTATGATCATTAATTAAAGATGTAGGCGAAAAAAAGTCATTATGGCACTAAGAAAAAAACATATATATGATAAATAACTGCCAGTAGCATAAAACTTGAGAAAATCGAATATATAGTAGAATAATTAGGTTGGTTGCTTTGGAAAATTTGCTATGTATTTTGGTAGATATTTATCTTGAATAAGCCTAATAAGTATAAGCAAGTATGAGATTTTATTTGTGTCTAAATATGAACTTACAGTAATGAGTAATAGTGATGATGAATTCATGACTAAAATTGATAGATGAGTGACACTGTTTTGACCATGTAACTTTGGTGCAGTTAAATATTATTGATAATTAAAAATGACATAATGAGACATCAATTTTTTTTTTTTAAATTTCTCAATTCATATGACTGACAGCTATTTCACTCAATTAGATTTTAACAAAAATACATTTATTTATATATTTTGATTTAAACATATTATAAGCATAACAAATAAATATCCACTAGTGTTAATAAGACTAATGTATAGAATTGTAATAAGACCTACAGAAAATATTTAATGTTCGGGCGAGATTGATTAAATAGGGTTAGAGAGCATATTTTTCTAAAATTTCAACAAATAACGTGACATGAAACTTGTGTCCAAAAAAATTGAATTAATGATGATGATGTTTCCTTTCAATACTATAAAGAATGTTATCATATATGAGCTAACGAACTTGCTATTTATATAAATATAATAACACTGCAAAGTTTTAGATAAAAAAATAATTATGAAAAATATTAAAAAAAATTAATATGGCGTGAAATAAAATTACTAAAAAAAAAAAGACTTGTAATATAACCTTAATTTTTTTAAAAATAAAAATTTATTTAAAACAATAAAAATTTAATTCTTGCAATAAAAATTAAAACTCAGTATTTTATTGGGATAAGTCAACATTCAATAAATGATATGATCAAATTATTCGTATGGAAATCAATAATAAAAATTCATAAAAATTAAACTACTATCTCACACCAGCGCTTGCACATGTTTTAGATTGCATGATGTGCTTCTCATGACCATCATTACTGGTGCATCTAACCACATCACAACCGTTAATTCTCGAAAGGTCACACCAAGACTAGATGAGTGGTTTTGATCAGTGTGGGGGGCCCCCAATGGAATAATCGGTAGGACACGTGCTAAAGATCCAGGAGAAAGGGACACCATATGACGTGTGTGCCCCGTGTACCCAAAAAAAAAAAAAAGAAAAAAACAAATTTGAGAAAACTATTAAACCACCTATCCTATTCGGCCTTGTTCATGCAAGGTGTCATGGGTTTGTTTCCCTTTTAATTTTTTTTTTAAAATTTATAAAAAAATGAATTTATTATATAATTTTAGCGGTAGGATACGAATCTTATAATGAATTAGGCAATTATAATTTTATATTATGGAATTTTTATTTCCTGGGGGTAGATGCAGCCTTAAATACTTTACAGCTTATTCATATTTGGTAGTACTGAGCCATCCAACTTTCATTTCTCATCATGTGTGTGTATGTATGTATGTGCAAACATTAGTACTCAGCTATAATTGAGGAAGAAGGGAGAATTTATGTCATTTTGCATTAACAAAGTCAATGCTCAATACCCAAGCGAAGAAAATGTTAATTTAAAAATAAAAGTTGACAAAACGCATGACAGACTGATCGATTGATTGATTTAAGTCCACATGATTTGAATACTTTTTTTTTTTTTTTTTTCTTCTTCTTTCAAGTGGGTCCCAGAGTATAGTACTGATAAACAAGTGCATGGAGTAGCAGAATTTGTATGTTTTTGGTCACTGCTTCACTCCATGCTCTTCCTGTTTGCTGTTGCGTTCACTTCCCTACACAATTATACCTGTAAGAGACGATTGCTTTTTACATCACTCTTTTGCTTTGTCACTGTTTTTGTGTAAAGAAAACGTAAAGCTAACGCTTTCTCTGTTCCCGGCTCTTTCTATCTATCTAATCTAATCTAAATCTAATCTATCTACCAAAGGGTCATAGTACCTTGTGGGTTTTGAAATCCTTTAGTGGTGTAGTCCCTTTCAAAGTCCTCTCTTGAAATGATCCTCAATCTACCCTTTTACTTTTTACATATAATCTTTTTCAGCTCACCAATCTCTGATCTCAATCTCTTAAATTTCTATGTTCTCTCTGCCTTTTCTTGAGCGCTGATCGTTGGGTCATTCCTATTTTCACTTTCAAGATTACAGATAAAAGAAAAGAGGAGCTATGAAGGAAAGAGGTAAGGCTGTGGAATTGTACAACAGCGACGTCATGTTCCCGGATTGTTACTCTTCTTCATCGGATCTTCCCTGCAAGAAACACCCATCATCGTCGTCTGTAGGTATCTGCCCTTATTGCTTGAAGGATCGATTAGTGAAGCTGGTCTGCTCAGATTGTGGAGAGCAGAGGTTGTCGTCCTGCTCCTGTTCTGAGATCTCTTCAAATCGCAATTCTTGCACTGTTGAGGTGGGCAGCGTGGGTCGCATCTCCTTTTTAATAGAGAACGAAAGAAATATTAACGAAGCCCCAAATCTAATTCCCAAGTCCAAGATCGGCAATGGAGATAAACCAGAAGAGGTTTTCTTGCTCAAAAGAAGCAGTAGCAGCTGCGTTGAGATCAAGAGAAAAAACGGGTTTTGGAAAATTGGGAAGCTGTTTAGAAAAAGTGGTAAACGGGAGAAAGATGGCGTTAAAAGCGTAGCTGGATATGATGATCAGAAGAGTGATTTATGGGTTGTGGATTATCTCGGTGTGTCCAGGTCCAGGTCTCTTTGCAGTTTCAGAGGAGGTGGGTTTTTGGGGTCTGAAGATGGAGGCGATACGATGGCGTTTTCAGGCGCTAGGAGTTCAATATCAGCAGCTAGAAGCTCTAGCGTTAATGGAGGTCTAGGGTTTGATTCAGAGAGGAGAAGTGGGTTCAGCGAAGCCGAGCCAAGAAGAAGCGGGTTTGAAGGAAGGAAAAGTGGGTTTAGCGAAGCCGAGCCGAGGAAAAGCGGATTTGAGAGTGAAAAGCGAGATAGCAGTGTTTTGGAGTGTGATACAACCGGTTTTAATGGCGGAAACAGAAGGGTTTTTTCACTGAAAGAAACTTACTTTACTGGTGGGGAAGATTCAGGTTTTATCGATTTAAAATTTGATTTCCCATCAGAATCAAACAACAAAGCAGCTGATTATTATTCAGCTGCAAAAATGTCAGATTCAAACTCTGGTTTCTGCAGTATGAGATGTAGTGATTTAATGGGACCCGAGCAATTTGGGAATGAAATGATAAGTCACACAGGGTCCTGTAGAATTACGGTGAGTGAACGGGGGATCAAGAAGAGCAGGAAAAGCTTCAAGAGCTGGAGATGGATTTTCAAGCACCACCCAAATTGGATTAGTGGTGGAAGGAAGAAAGATAATGAAGATATCATGGTTAATCCTTGATTATTATTATTATTATTATTATTATTATATAAATGAATAAATCTTTTGTTTGAATCATAGTTGATTAATTAATGATTTTGTGTAGGTTAAATTAATTTAGGATAAATCTTAATCTTATGTCTATTTTGGTGTTGTTTTCATAATTCATTTGTATTTTAATATCTTAAACTTAGTTACCTTGAGATTAATTAAGGGATGAGAATACTGCAAAAGCACAGATACTTCTTCAACTTATTGTCCCAGTTTGGACACCACAAAATGAATGGTTAAATTTACATGTTGTCTTAATTAATTATTACTCCCTTGTCAATTAACTAAAATATTCATTATTAATACTTTTGCAATTTAATGGGTGCCTTCTATTTATAAAGTTTAATTTTGTTGTATCAATTTTTCCTCTAAAGAACTTACTTTATATATATAATCTTATTTTTTTTTCCATAAATTTTTAATGTTTATTGGTAATAATCATTACAAAATAAATTATCATAATAATTTCTTATTTAATTGGCTTTTACAATATGGTATTTACTAATATCTCTTTCAAAATTTAAAGTAAACTCGATCAGGCTCTTATAAGCCCAAAGTGCCAACTCAATTGGACCAACCCAATCAAAGATGGTTACTTTTTTCAAAGGTCCAAGAAAATTTGTATGATAATTATTATTATTATTATGGCAAAACCCTAAAAATCTGACTGACTCTACATTAATAACATTCAATAAAATTTTCATTTTTGCCACTGGCCCATCAAGAGCCCCCCCCCTCTCTCTCTCTCTCTCTCTCTCTCTCTCTCTCTCTCTCTCTCTCCCTTCTCCCCTGGGATATATATAACTCCCACCAACTCAAAATCTTCGCTCCCTCTGCATCCACTTCCGTTCTCTACACCGTTCTAGAGCGGGAAAAAGAGAAAAGTCGAAACGGCAAACATTTGATCCAATAATCAAACTTGGTTTTTCTTGCTTCTGCCTTTTGTACTGTGGATTCCCAAATGGCGAACCTAATGGGTGTCGATGAGGATCAGCAATGGCTGCTAAACTGCTTGTCTGCTACCCTCGACCTTAACCAGGAAGTTCGTTCCTTTGCCGAAGCTTCGCTTAATCAGGCCTCTCTTCAACCAGGTTTTATACTTGCCCATTTCTCTTTTGATTTTTACGATAAATTCTAGATTTGTATAATCGGGCAGAATTCTATGATAATTATTGTTGATGTTGTCTTTGACTAATTCGTCTGCCATGGTACTTGGAATTGGATAGTGGATTGATTAAAATTTTATGCGGAGATTAGTGGCATTTCAAATTTTAGTTCCCATAAAACTGGAACCAATTGAGTGATACAGAGTGCTATAATGTTGATCTGGAGTATCCTGAGCTCTAGGTCGTATAGATTTTATTGTTGTATCTTGAACATGGATGGCAATAATCATGACAGAAGCTATTCCTGTAACAGGATCGCCTTTGGTAGAATTATTATGCTCTAGTGCCATTGTTGGACAATCAACTTTTATCTGTTTCTGTAGTTTACATACTTCTGTATCGAACTGATATATAATAGTTCGTTGCTTGCTTGGCCTGTAGGTTTTGGGGCCGCATTAACGAAGGTTGCTGCTAACAAGGAGCTTCCATTAGGACTGCGCCAGATATCCTTTCTGACATTGCTTATTTTTTCTTTTAATTGCTTGTTAAATTTTCCTATTTTAAGAGAGGTGCTCTTCTTGGTATATTCTTTTTATACAAGGTGAATGTAGTTATATGCTTATGAAATTCTAATATTGCGGGCAGGAGTAGTCTTCCTTGACTTATTACTTTTAATAAAAGCCAAATAATGGAGCTCCTTTGCCTTCTTGCTTGAAGGAGATCTGTATATGACATTTATCATCATCCTGCATTTTTTTAACTCAGTTCCGTATTGGTAAAATAAATGAACAGTAAATGTTTTAGCCTGTTCTGTTTCCTACTTTTTTTCCTCTTTTAAATGGAAGTATTATAACTACATTTTGCATTTTGAGTCTGGGTGAAGTTTCTCATGTACGGCATATTTGAGATTTTGTTGATTATTTGAAGACTTAACATTCTTTTACCTGGCTGCCGTCCTTTTAAAGCAATTCATTAAGA
This sequence comes from Carica papaya, assembly GCF_000150535.2. The sequence continues at coordinate 3,684,673 of NW_019014691.1, read as the reverse complement.
AACACTGGCAGGAGGGTGAGGATTCTTTCGAACATCCTGCTGTTTCAAGCGAGGAAAAGGTATCCAGAAAAGCTAAATTTATAGAATAATCTGCCACATGCTTGAATTACATCCCTTGTTAATAACATAACTTGAAGTTTTGTTATGCAGTAGAGCAATGAATTTTCTCTTTCAATTTTCACTTCAGCTCCATGTTTGTTGGTAAATTGTTTCTTTTTCCTTGGACTGAATATCTGCTAAAGTGCAGTTTGGTATGTATTTCAAATAAAATAACATTTCAAAGCTTATCTTAATTTTTTGAAGTGTTTGGAAATTGTATGGTTGTTTGGGTTTTTTTTTCCTTTGTGTTGTATCTTTTCTCCATACTCTCTATAGACAGTCATGGATTTATTGCCCGCAATGGATAAATGAAGTATCAAATTTACCCTATTCCAGATTGGTGCATCAAATGAACTTGAAGAACTAGGTTATTGTATGAGTTATAATCTATTTATTTTCACCTTCCATATGTGAATTTATATGTGATTGAGTCTTGTTGTATCTCTTCTAGGCCTGTTTCTGATTAACTTGCAAAGGCTTTGATTAACTTGTAAAGGCAAAGTCATATATGTAGTTCATATCCTATATGTTGTGGGTTAATAAGAAGTGAAAAATGGTTTTTTTTGAGCCTCAGCTGTCCCAAGGCCCATATCATTTTTGATTATTTTTCTCTCTTCTCTCTCTGCCTTTACCAAGTCATTATGTCCTGCCGACCTTCAAAGTAGGTTTTATGAGTTGCACCGTTTACATATCAGGATCTTATTTTGTTCTTTTAGATTACTGTGTTTGTGCACTTGTCACAAAGAGGTTTTGCATGCACGACTACAAGGTCATCGACCCAGATTACATATATTTTCCTATATATCTTCAAGGATGCCATGTTAAGATTCTGTTTTCTAGTTGTTGAACTCTGTGGTTCATAATGATTTGGTTAGGTGTGATAATGTTTTTTACTATTTTCAATCTGTTTGGTTATTATATGATAGATAAGCTTAATGCCACATTATATTTCTATTTCCTAGCTGTTGTTCCTTTTGCAGTTCATAATGATTTGTCGAAGTCGTAATCTTGGTTTTGACTGTTTGCTGCATGTTTGGTTATTGTATGAGCGATAAGCTTACCTTTTCAAGTAGCAGTTTAAAAATGTGTTCGTATGTGGGCAGTTTTTAAGTTGTTGTTGGTATTTGTCTTCTAATCTGTCATTATGCTGTTGGGGCACTTAATTGTTGTCAAGGCTTGATTTTCATAAACTCTTGATGGCCATATATCTAATTTATTTATGGTTGCATTATTAGGCTATTATACGTGGACTTCTTTTGTCATCAGTGGATGATTCTCAGAAGAAAATCTGCACGGCAGTTAGTATGGCTGTAGCATCTATTGCAACCTATGACTGGCCCAACGGTTGGCCTGAACTATTGCCATTTCTCATTAAGTTGATTAGCAATCAAAACAACATGAATGGAGGTCAGTCTCTTGTATCTTAATATGCCAATCGATGCATATCAGTCTTTACTCATATAAGTTAGCATTACAAGAATTGTAATATGTCAAAAAGGAAGTAGATCAACAGGTTAAAAAGGAAGTGAATAAGAGTATTAAAAAGGAAGTAAATTAGAGGGTTACAGAGGAAGCAAATCAGGCTAAAGAGTAATACGCCATTTGTAACTAATTATAATTAATTGTTTATTTCGTTTTCCATCATAAAAAACTTTTATATATAAAGTTGTAATATTTAGTGCAATACACATCAATAAAAAAACTATTATAAACATGATATCAGAGTATTAGATTAAGAAATTTATTAACTTTTTCACAAATTATATTCGGTTTTTATTGTCGAAATATAAAAAATTGCAAAAAAAGGGTCAACTTTTATATCCGGCCACCACCCTCCTGCCACCGGCCACCACAGGATTGGCCACCTCTACCACCAACTGGCTTCCATAGTTGGCCTTAGAAGCAGCCGCTGCTCCTTGCAGCTGCCACCTAGCAGCCTAGTGCACCTCCCGGTTTGGCCAGAACCAGCTGCTGCTCCCTGCAGCCACTAGTTATCAGGCGCAAGCCGTGACTCCTGCCGTGCTCATCTCTGTCCAATTTTGCGTCAGCAGTTGTCCACAAGCCTAAACTCTGCCCAGATGTGAGCGTGCCGACCACCAGTACCTCTATCGTGAGTCCGATCCAGTTCTAAGCCAAACCGTGTCAAGGTAGAATCGTCGAGTTGACTCAGTGAGTTCCTAGTCTGAATTGTCTCAGTAAGCTTCAGGTCC
>NW_019014691.1:3660543-3675467 GCF_000150535.2 Carica papaya | reverse complement strand
TCTTTTGATATTTCTTTGTTTGGATGCATGGCTTTGCATGTGACTTAATTCAGCTTGTTCTATTACAGATATATGTATCTAATGTATATTATGTTCAGACAGAAACAGCTGCTTTAATGATACCAATGCTGAAGCCATGGTTGGATCAATTCTCTGCCATCTTGGAACAACCAGTTTTACCTGAAGATCCTGATGACTGGGGCATCAGAATGGAGGTTGGTTATGCATTTGGGCCAGTTATTCCGTTGTCTTGTTTTTGATGTTTTAAAAAAATATACTGATTATTGGCATTCCATTTCTTTCTATATACCTAGGTTTTAAAATGCTTGAACCAGGTTGTTCAGAATTTCCCTGGTCTGGCTGAAAGAGAATTTATGGGTATGTTGGATGCCCATATGTTAAAACCTGATTGTATTTGCTTCTTTATGATTTTTTCTTGTCAATATCAATTTTCTTTTTTCCTCTCTTTGACACCCTTTAATGCTTCAGTTATCATGGGGCCTTTATGGCAGACATTTGTTTCATCTCTTCAAGTATATGTGCGGTCATCAATAGAAGGTATAGAAGATCCATATGATGGAAGCTATGACTCGGATGGCGTTGAGAAAAGCCTTGATTCCTTCATCATCCAGGTATAGATTATTATATTTGCAGACTAAAGCAAGTAAGATATTCCTGTTTCTTGGACTATTGACAACTCAAAAAAGAAAAATTTTCTCGACTAAAAGTTGTGTAACCTTTTGGAAGGAGATGCTGAAACCTCTAACCATCTTCTTTTGCCTTATTCTTGGACCGTACATCTTAAGAAATGGCTTACACAATTATTGGGATGATGTAGGCTGTGTTTTTATCAATTGAGATGGAACTCCTAGAGAATGGAAAAGAGCCACTGATTGTTTATCCTTGATTTGTGTGGTTTTGAGATAAGAGGTTTAGAGGCCTCTGAGTTGGTGAAAATTTCTTTAAGCTGTGTTAGATTCAACTTCCATTCTATTCCCATTTTATGCTTACCTAATCTACAATTCTAATCTTCATATTAGTCTTGATATATAAAATTAAACATTATTTGTATGCTTAATCTCACCCCACATCTTCCCCTACTTAAAATTATTTGGGGATGGTAATTCAAATCCTATGAATTAAAGTGGGAATATATTTTCAATTCAAGATGAGGGTTATGGTGAAATTAAATGTAGAACATGTTGAAAATCTATATATTAAAAGTAACATGTAATGAAAGCTGGGAATTGAGAGGAAATGGAATGGGAACCAAACATAGGGTTACATCCTTAGGACAAATGGTTTCTTACCTTAAAATTTTTGCTTTAGTGGAAATAATTGTGTAAATGCAGAAGATATTATATACACTTTGGAATCATCTGTTTTCTTATTAAATCTTTAGGAGTTCTAATTTGGATGGCAACCCCTTGGTCTCTGGCGAACAAATTTTTTTTTCTAAAGGAAAATAGCGAAATGTCTTTGTGAAAAATAGTTGTGGATGCTGGGACAATAATTAAAAGAAAGATTTTCTCGATGATTCAGGATTCTGAAGTATTTCATCACATCTTTAGTGTGTGTTACAGTTTCATATACGTTCGTCTCTGCTTTTTGTCCTCAAATCTTTTTGTTTTCTCTAAGATTCTTGTTTAGGATTACTTGGTTGATTTCTTGCATAATTTCAATCTACAGTTACTGGAGTTTCTTTTGACCATGATCGGTAGTGCAAAGCTGGTAAAGGTGCAGTGCCAAACTGTTTATAGTACTTGTATCTCCACTAATTTTTTCATTATATTTGGTACTGAAGTTGTGAGATTTTCTCCAAAAAAAATTAAGATTTTTTATGTTTGTTCAGGTCATTGCAAATAATATCAAGGATTTGGTATATTACACAATTGCTTTCTTGCAGATGACCGATCAGCAGGTTTGTGATGTCTGCCCTTACTTTTTGCTTCTTCATGAGTTAATATGTAGTTTGGTGTAAAGGACAATTAGAACCTCTCTATTTTTTTGACTGCCCAGAACCCTTGTTTAGTTTTTATCCTTAATATTTATACATATATAGTAGCTTCTTTCAATTTTTTTGTATTTTTTATATGTAAGTAATAGAAGTAAATCATTTCAAATATGTTCATTGTAACTTTCTCTTAGTGTTTCTATAATAATAATAACTTTTGTACATGAATATGCGTATAAATAAAATAAATAAGTAAAAGTAAATTATATGTTAAAAATGTATAAGATAAAATGTCTAATGGTAATTAAGAAAAAACAACTCTGGCACACTCACAAATTTTTTACAATAAATCATATCTATCCCCTCACTAACTAATTTCTAGTTTCGTGACTGCTACAATGGAATAGATTGTGTATTAAGATCTTGTCTCTTGATGCTTTTACTAATTTAAGTTTAGGTCAATTGTTTGAATCCATGATTCATGAAAAGCCTTTGCATGTGAGAAATTGATAATGTGAGTGGGTATTAATGGACAATATGTTTCAATTGGGGCCACTAAAAGTTTTAAATATAAAAACTGTTAACTGGATGTACTTTGGTTTAATGCACCTGACTTGTTATAGTAGTCTTCTCTGTTTAATACTTACAGAAAAAATGATAGCAATATTTAATATTTATAGAGAAAATTGTAGTTACTCTATTTAAGATGTATAGAAAAAAGGAAGGAAGAAGATTGTATTGGCTTTAGCATTGGATCGGTGAGAACAATATTTGTGGATATTTGTGGTGCTGTAGCCTGGCTGTATGGTGCTTTTTTGGTCCTTGTGAGTCATGGTGCATGCAATTCTGCATTTTATGGTCTTGCTATTTGTTTGATCACTGAACTTTGTGGACCTGGGCATTAGTGCTATACGTATGATCTTCCAGGAAGAAGGTTCTTTTCTTGGTTTGTTCTTTTTCCTCTACTCATATGACTGCTGTCTAGGTTCGTACTTGGTCAATGGATGCCAATCAATTCGTTGCTGATGAAGATGATGCTACTTACAGTTGTCGTGTCTCTGGTAAGCATTTCCTAAGTTGTTTGTTGCATAAGTTTGGTGACCATGCATGATATTGTATATGAAATGTTACTGGCTTCCTTTTGGATGATGTTTGGTCATTTAGGAAAATGGAATTTGGGAAGGTCTTGGAAGCTTACAAATAAAATATTGATATCTTGGATGATGTAAAGATGGGGGTGCATATGCATAGTAGTAATTTACTATTTAAGAATGATATCATTTAGGTTATTTTTTTATGTTTCCTAGTTTGTTTGTGTTCTGTTTTTCTATCTTTATCAGGAGTAGAATTCTTAATCTTATTAGTATTTTTTTATAAGAAAGAAATCTCATTAAAGATAGAAAGGAAAAGACAATCATGGAAGATAAGATATCCTCCAAGAGTCTTCTTTGTTTTGAAGACCGAAAACATTTACGAAAACAACAAAGATCACAAACTCAGTGCAGTATCGCCCCTTATTTCTTTGTAACGCAGAAATGAAATATCAGCAAACTGGCGAAGAGCTTTAGCCTTAAAGGGGCGAGAAATTTCACTTGTCCTGTCAGAGCTAAAAAGGGAGTACTGTCCAAAAATTCTGTGCTTTTACTCTAGCCACAGTGCTCACAGACCTGCAAAAAATGTACCTTACTAAAGGATTTTAGCTTTATTCTTTACCCCTTCACTGTATAAGTTTAAGTTCAAGAAGCAGTCCAGTAAACATATAACATAAATGTCTGTTGAAATAGCCCGGTCCACCAGTCGACAGGTATCAAACAGCCTGGTTTACAACTTCCAAGCCACACATGGTGGACTATATGTTTACAAGCCCCCATCTTCCTAAAGCAGATAAGACAAAATCTGGTGAAAGAATACGGCTAAACCTACGAATTTGCAACAACTGATTAATTTGAGGTTGTTAAAAACAACAGTTCAAGCAAAAACCTTGACCTTCAAATAACTTTCACTTTCAGAAGCAAGTTAGTAAATGAAGTATGTAGCAGTTGGTTTATAGATAATATGATGGAAAAAAAAAATTTGCTTGTGTGAGTTCCAGGGGATGTAAGGTCTAGATTGTGCCATCAATGTAGTGAGAATAATGGAAATTTTTTACGAGATTTAGTAAGGGTAGCATGTCAATGGTCTCCTGATTATTTTGATTTCTGAAAAACGCCAGGAGATATTCCTATCCATATGACTAGCAAAGTAAGAGGTAGTGAGATTAGGAGATGTAGATTTATTAAACTAAGTGCGGGAGCCAACTAGCTAATGAGCTATTGTCAATCTAGGGATCCTCCTAAATTCAAAAAATGATTCCTTGACACTCCATAAATACATTTGTAGTCTCCTTTAAGATGATTGATCAATTATTGGGTAAAATGCTTCGAAAGTTTTCTCGATACTTAATTGTGTGATTAAATCAAATTTTAAACTTGATATTTAAGAACCATAGTTGTGATATCTAGACTTTACCCAAATTCCTAAATGGGCAAATTAACTCTAATTTATCCTATATTGGTTTGTATCACGGCCAAAACTAATCTTCTAAGCCAAAAATTATGAAAACTCCAAACTGCAAAAGAAAAAACTCCAAACAGCTGCTGCTATCACTAGCCTTAGAAGGCCTGATTGTCAAAACCCTAAAGCCTTGCTGCGAAACTTCGTTGAAAAATGCACCACTTGTTTTTGCAAGTTTACCTAGTTACTACCTCTCTTGTTCTTGTCCTTTTAGCACAATTCATCTCAAACCAACCTTCAATTTGCAACCTCCATTGAAATCAAGTCGACTGACAAAAGCCCATTGTTGTTCGGTGCTTGAAAGCCAGTGCATGAACCACATGCATGCCAAGCCATGTGTAGGACTCACTTGATTTAACCTGTTTCGATTTCTCTGATCGCCATGTTTGATCAGACTGGTTCCTTGTTTTTCTGCCTCCAAAAGACCAATCTGACAGTAGTTCAAGAAAATTTTAGCTTTGATGGTGGTGTCTAACCCTGAATAGAATGTTGACATGTTGCATATGAGAAAAACACTAATACCAGACTCGAATATTGCAAAACACAACTAGTGCAATTTGGAAGAACTTGAACACTTAGGGCACAAGTAACCCCACCAATTCAAAACCTGCAAGTTGACCTAGTGCTCTTGATATGAGACATGTTGAAGATAATGTTGGGATATTATGAAAAGGTGAAAGCTCCTGATTTTGATGGAAGAAGAGATCTTAATTCCTGTTTTAATTGGCATAACTCAATGGACGAATACTCAATTGATATGGCATACAAGATGTACAGAGGATCAGATTTATCAAAATAAGATTGGTTGGACTCATAACAATATGATTGTACAATGTTGATGAGAATTCAACAAGAAGATGGCAAATGAAACTCGAAACATGAAATGAGATGAAAGCCACACTTGACAATGAGATGAAAGCCACACTTGACTAACCTTCCAAGCTATTTTATGAGATTTGTTACTAAGTCGATCACTGAGTGTATGCAAAAATTTGAAGAGTTGAAGATTCCAAGTCAGTTGGTAGAAAGTGATAGTCTAACAATATCTCAATTTAGAGCACGATTAAGAATTGATATTAAAAGGGATTAATTCAGCAGTCTCCTATAACCATGGGTCAAATTTACTAAGTTGCCTACATATGAAGACTACTTAAAGTACCAATTCAAGGAAATTTGAATCCTTCTTTGGAGAATCAGCCTCTCAAAGAAAACTTGGAGCAACTTATGGTATGCAAGTAGTGAAAAAGTTTTGGCACTAGGTCATTGGTCAATAGGGGAAGTTCTTGAAGTTGTGCTAAGCTCAAACTTCTTTGGTGCAGACAATAAAATTGTCAGAAACTTCCCTGTAGGATTAAAGTGATGGATTAACCACCATATACCAGGACCTATCTCTGCCTAGGAAGGAAGATAATGTGGTTATGACAATTCAACTAATGAAAGCAATTAAATAAATGAGGTAATTGAAGGTGTTACTATTGATTGTCCAACTGATAAGAGGAAGTTGATAGATGCAGTAATCTAGGAGATTGTGGAAGATGTAATTTTCAACAAACAAATTGCATCATCTAGTGATGAATCTCTTGATTTAGTTATAAGCATCGTGTTATTGGGTTCGTAGAAGACATCCTAGAAGCATATGGATGGTTCATCGTTATTGAGGAAATTGCTTATGAATATATTATTGATTTTCTCTCATTGAATTGAGTACCTAAGAACCTTGTGATTGTGGTTGTGACAACCATATAATTGGTGATTGTAGCCAATTCTTGTGATTATAAATTGAATTTATCTTTTATTTTGTTTTTTATTTTTCACCTTTATCCCTTAATTTGCTGCAATACATCCTCAAGGGTCATAATTTTAATTTTGTCGAGTACTTATTAGATATCAGTGACATTTTGATTTATTTCTAGAGTTGTTTGCATTCAGGTTGCACGCCATTGGTTTGCCTGTTAATATATGCTTACCTTTTTCTTAAAATAATAAAAGGCAATTTTCGATAGTGAAAGGAGGAAGTTACCTTCCATGAAGCTGGTAGCCAGATTGCCTATGATGCCAGCTACTAAAGAGGCACCTTACTTCCCAACAATATATAAAGTGCTGCAGAGGCACATTTTTCTTTGCTGTTCTTTTTCTGCCCAATTGATCCCGATAGAAACTCATATTTTCTGTGAAATCATCCAAGATGTACAGAATTTCTTGCTTTCTCTTCCTCATAACTCAGCTGTGCAACCTGTCTCCATGAGTTATCCCTTGAAATGGAGCTTAATGGATCCATTTTGTGACAAATCCTAGAGGGTTTCTATTGTGGTTGTACTATTACATGCAGTTCATGTATAGGGTCTATAGCTTATCTGTATCCAAGTTCTTATCTATTTTGTTTGCTTACCCATAAGAAATTAATTGTTACAGGTGCACTTTTACTGGAAGAGGTTGTGACTTCTTCTGGTAGAGAAGGTACTGAAGCTATTATAGATGCTGTGAGGAAACGAGTAAGTGAATCTCAAGAAGAAAAGGTTACTGGTTCAGCAGTTTGGTGGAGAGTAAGTGGTTTTCTAAAATAATTATTCAGCTAGTTGTTATTCTATTCTTTTGGAAGTTTTGGCGGAGCAATTTTGCCTTACATATACTTCTGTTTTGGTACTCTTCTTTTCTTTTGTTGTCTTTCCCACATTAGCTCTCCCTTCTGACAGTGAATTTCTAAGATTCCAGGGTGCGAAATAGTGGCTTATGGTTGTAGCTGAGAGGTCTAAATTAATTCATTGCTGCTGGGAAACTTGACATCAGCACATGTTAACTAGGGTAACTGTGAATATTTAAATGAAAGAAAAAAAAATTAGGGTAATTGCAAATGACATAGGCGGAAATAGGAACTCGCAATTTCCTGTGATCATCCTGGTCTCAGAAAAGCTTGTTTTTCTTTTGGATGGATCTTTATAGTCTTTCCCTTGCATAAAGTAACCAATTCATGCCATTATGTAATATTAGTTTTATTTTAATTTGAATAAAAGAAATACTGATGAAACTGTCATTTGCCTAAGAATTATTTGAATACTGATGTGCTCAACTTGCTAGGCCACGTGGATGGGTATATTAAGAAAAGTAGAGCTCATGACCTTGGGAACTTATACCAGTAGATAATCTTTTGTCAGCAAATTTCATGATATACGAACCTAAGTAGTTCTTAAAACTATTATTGTTTCTCTCTGCGTCTTAAAGGATGTTGTTAAGAGGTTTTCTGCACCTCTTTGAGAGAAGCAATTGTTTCCTTCTATTTATCTTTCTTTTTAAAGTGTCCTTGGGTCAGTTCTTTTTATTTTTTTATTTTTTTATTTTTTTTCCAAACATCTGCGCTAAAATCGTGTAAACCACTGAATTCATGGTTAATTTTTTAGTGACTGCCACAGTTATGATGTTGGTGTGAGATGGTTGAGGCATCTTACTTTATAATTGAAAATGCGAATTGCATTTGACCGTAAATTTTTAACTTAAATGGGAGATGAGTTGCCTACCTTATAACTGGATAAAATCTGAAGCACATAAGTGTTTGTGTATTTATATTGCCCTTAATCATGCCAAGAATCCTCGTAGGAGACTCTTTCTGGTGATTTCTAACATTTTCTTTTTCCTTGCTTGAAGCAACTTAGTCTCTGCATGTATCTTTATAGTTTTCCTGCTTAGTTTTGTATTATAACTTTTGGCAGAAAAGAGAGGCTGCTTTATTTGCTTTGGCTTCTTTGTCAGATCACCTGCTTGAGGCAGAGGTTTGTGCACAGTGATTTTTGATCTGGAAGGCAACTGTCATTTTTTTCCTCAATTTATTCCATTTTATATTAGTACTCAAGCGATGTATGTTTTATTAAATTTGTTTCCCCAGGGTTCAGGTCTGACCAACATTAACCTAGGTAACCTTATAGAGCAGATAATCACTGAAGATATTGGTTCTGGTATGTGAGAATTTGTAACTATTTCTGTTTATTGAAATTTTATTCATGTTACTTAATTTACAATTTTTAAATATGTATAGGAAAAGATTAGAGAGAGTTTTAATAGAAAACTAAATACAAATCAGTTTTATAAAAAAAAAAAAATTTTCTAGTTATAAAAGTTGACTATGATTATTCTTGATAGGGAGATTTCCCTAAAGGTACCAATTTTTATAAAAATTAGACTTTTACAAGAAGATAGATCAGTACACTTCCCCTCAAGCTAGTTTGAAGAAGTTAATTAAACCAAGTTTGAAACTCATTTCTTTGAAAGTCTTCCTAGGTAATGTCTTAGTGAAAATATCCTCAATTTGATGGTAAGATTGAATGTGCCACAAGGATAGCTCATGTCTCAATTTTTATTTAGCAAAGTATCCATCGATCTTCACATGCTTAGTTCGATCATGATGAACTTGATTCTTTTTTATACTTATTGTGGATTTCTTGTTACAAAACACTTTCATAGGCTATGAAATTCACCAGTATTCTTTGTAGTCACATTCTTTCATAGGCACAATGTGCTAAGGTCTAAATTTAGTCACAACACTATTTCTTGATACCATTGGTTACTTTTTGTTTATCCAAATAATTAGGTTTCTCGAGATATATGTACAGTATTTAGAGGTAGATCTTCTATCAGTTATATAATCAGTTCAGTCTAATCAATATATATTTTAATTTCTTGAATTCTGTTTTTCTTGAAAAATAATTTTTGTCCAACTATCATTTGTAGATACTTGAGAGTTCGAAACATTGCCTCCATAAGTTTTTCAGTCGAGTTATTCATAAATTGATTTAGCACACTAAAGATAAAATTGATATGAGGTCTGGTATGTGGTAGGTAAATCAATTTACCAACTGAACATTAGTATGTTTCTTTTCCAATTAGAGCACTATTGATATTACTTCCCAATTTAATGCTGAGAACTGTGGGTGTGTCTGCGGGTTTACGTCCAAACATTCTAGTCTCTTCTAGAAATTCAATACATATTTTCTTTGAAAGACTAAGATTTCTTTTCTTTATATAGCGATTTTTATTTTTGATAAATATTTGAGATTTTTAATATTAAATTCTTTATTTAAAACATTTTTTACTTTGAGTATTTCTTTTGCGTCATTCCCTGTAATTATTATACCATTTACATATATGATGAAGATTGTCCTTTTTCTTAAAGGATTATACTTGACAAACATAGTATGATCTGTTTGACATTGATTATATCCAAAGCTCTTGATTGCCTTAATGAATTTGTGGAACCATGTTCTTGTAGATTGTTTGAATAAATATAAGAATTTTTTGAGTATGTAGACCTTTCGGTTAGGATTTGACTTTCAAATTCTAGTGATATCTTTATATAGACTTCTTCCTCCAAATCTCCATTAAGAAAAACTTTTTTCATATCTAGTTGGAATAGTGGTTAATTTAGATTGACAATTAAAGATATTAGTATCTAGACTGTATTAAACTTTACTAAGTGCAAATATCTTCTGATAATTGATTTCATAGAATTGAGTAAGGTCTCTAATTATTAATCGAGTTTTGAATCTGTTGATACCATCATAAACATTATGCTTGATTGAGAGCATCCAATTACAATCAACTGGTTGTTTCTCAGGTAGTAATTATGTTATTTTCCAAGTCTCATTCTTTTCTAATACTTGGATTTCCTCTATGGTTGTAATTTTCTGTTCAGATATTTTTAACACTTTATATATTGTCATTGGTATTTATATTTTATCAATATTACTGACAAATATTTGACGAGTTGATAACGAACCTTTGTATGAAACAAAATTATGAATTGTGAGTGCATGCTCTTTTTTGTTTCCTTAAGACAATAGATCTATCATCATGTAGATTATCAAGGGAGATATCTAAACTTGGGTTACCTGAAATATTCAGTGATATTAGTTCTGGATCTGGATTAGATTCATGACTCTTATTAGGCAGTGGTGGTGGTTCTTTCTCTTATTGGTTCTTGTTCCTTCTGGCGTAGACCCAAAGTTCAGGTTTTTGCTGTGATGAGTAGGTTCAGGTCCAAGTATTCCATCTTGATCTTAGTTGTGGATGAAGATATTCAATATTAGAGTCTCAAAATTGAGATTTTTGTGTATTTTTCTCCCCATAAATACAAATGTTTCATATGGTTGGTTTTCATGAAAAGTGGCATCCATAGATTTATAGAACTTTCGAGTTATTGGTGAATAACACTTATATCTCTTTTGGTTTGATGAATACCCAAGAAAGATGCATTTTATTGATTTGGGGTTTAGTTTGCTTCTGTGATGGTTGTATAGGTGAATAAAAGTTGAACAACCAAAGACTTCGATAGGTAGGGTAGATAGAAGTTGGGTGGTAGGAAAGTATTGGAGCATAACTTGTAAAGTGTTTGAAATTCAATAACTCGGAAAAACATTCTACTCATAAGATAAGTTGCAGTTAGGGCAACTTCTCCTAGAAATATTTGGAACTTGAGTTGTAAATATGTTGGATCGGACAACTTTCAAGTTATTTAATTTTCCTTTTGGCTATCCAATTTCGTTGTGAAGTATCAACACATGAGTTTTGATGAATAATCAACGTTTTTTTAAGATACATATCAAACTCTTTTTCAAAGTATTCTTTTGCATTACATGTCTTCAACACTTGTATTTTTTTCTAAAATTGAGTTTAGATCATATTGTTGAATTTCTGAATATATGACCAATTTTTTTATTTTTTTTCACATGAGAAATAGCTACGTAATTTTTATATGATCATTTACGAAAAATATAAACCACCTAGTACTAGTAATGTTATTGATTTTAGATGGTCGCAGACATTAATATGTACCGTAACAAAAGGTAGAGGCTTTATAATGTACTGTAGGATAATCATGTGAGTATGTTTTAACAATTAAAATGATTCACAGTGAAGTTTTTGAATTTTTATTTCTTAATAAAGAAAGAAATAATTTTTAAAGTTATGTAAAGTTTGGATATTCCAATAGATAATGTGACACAATTGTACTAAAATTATCTAAGTAAGTTGAACTGTCTTGAGACTCAATACATATTGTATTATGAGATTGTCTTTTGAAAGATCCATTTTTTGAAGAGAAAGAACTCGCAATACACTTTTGCCTTACCAACCATCCTCCTCAAATCGAAATACCAAAATTCACGTAAGTTTAAGGAATTTAGCAATATAGTTATAATTTTTGATAAGTTTGCTTACTGATAACAAGTTGCATTTTGAATTCGGTACATGAAATACTCCTTTTAAGGTTAACTCTTTTAAAATGAGGATATCACCTATTTCGGCCACTCTTTTAAAACGGTGATGTTCTCTTTGCATGGAGTATATTCTTGAAATAATGTTTTATTTTCCGTCATGTGGTCAAATGCTTCTGAGTCAATGATCCAAGTATCTTGACTTCCTGAAATAACATTGAGAGCATTAAAAGAATTATCTTTTGAACTGTTGTCTCATGTCCTATGATGTAGGTATATATTTTTTGGAGGGCTTTTATCTGCTCTTTGCTGAATGGGTATGATTTTTTAGAAGAGACACCTTCATAAATAGAAACACGATTTTCCTTACTTTTTTTGTCTATGGTTGATTTTTTGGTCTTCAAATCAGCTAGTTTTTTATGATTTTTCCAGCAATTGTTTCGAGTATGATCTAATTTTTTACAATGATCATACCTACACCTTTCCTATCTTTGCCAGTTGTCTGAGTTGAAACGAGGGACCTGGACAGTTAAAGCAGAGTTTTGCTTAGTAGTAGGACTTGTGAATCCATCTCCCAACATTATCTTTTTTCTATTTCTGTCCTTAGTTCGGAGAATACCTCACAAATTCAAGGTAATAGTTTCATTCTGAGTATTTTTCTCTGGATTTCATTTAGATTTTTATTCAATCTCATGAGAAATTTGAATTTTTTTTTTTCCAGAATTTCTTTGTACCATTTTGCATCATCTGGACAACTCTACACAAATTTCTAAATACATTTCAAGCCGTTGCCAGTGATGGGTAGACAAACCATAATACTATCTTACGGATAGGTTTCCTTGTGACAATTCGTGGAGACTAGATTCGCAAAAATTTCTAATGTGTTTTCTTTGCTCAAGTAAAACTTCTTGGTTGCTTCTCAAATTTCATATGTCGTCTCGTAGAACAAAAATTTCTCACCAAAAATATTTTTTGTGGAGTTAATCAACCGCAGAATGAGCAGATTATTCTCGGCCTTCTAAGTTTGAAATTTTGGATCCTCGGCACTTGGGTTAAGTGATTACTCTGTTGAGTTGTTTTTTCCCGCCCTATTCCGCAAATAAACATCTTGGCCAATTGAAATCATTGAATGCAGTTGTTTCCATTTAGCTTGTGGATGGTGATTGAGATTTGTGTGGTTTCTGATTCGAATGGTCTGATAGAAATAATTTCATTAGATACAGATGTGACTTTAGATAGAGAGAATTTTTTTTTGCGATTATGAAATCCTATATTGATACGATAAGAAATTGTAATTAAATTTTATATTTATTAAATTTTTATTCATGATATTTAATTTACAACATTAGATATATATATATATATATAAGAGAAGATTAGAGATAATTTTAATAGAAAACTAAATACAATTCCCGTAAAAGAAAAATCTTTTATTTATGGAATTTGACTTTGATTCTGTTTTATAGGGAGATTTCTCTAAAAATTTCAATCTGTGTAAGAATTGAACTTTTAGAAGAAGTTAGATTCCTATAATATGTTATTGTAACTTCGTTCATGCTGTATGTCCTATTTTTTGTTATTTCATATTTATATTTCATGTTGTGTTCCCTCTGCTTTTAAATTCACCTTTTCAAATCAATGAGTATAGTCTGTGGTAATGCTTTCCAGGGGTACATGAATGTCCATTTCTTTATGCTCGTATATTTGCAGCAGTTGCCAAGTTCTCTACTGTGGTAATTTACAATCTCTTATTATCTTTAAGGTCCATTTTTCTGTATGTCTTTTATTAACTTCCTGGTAAACTGTTCAGATCAGCACTGGAGTTCTTGAGCATTTCCTCCACACAGCTATTAAAACCACTGGCATAGATGTGTAGGTGTACTGAATGATCCATCAGTCTTTTAATTATTCTCCGTGTGCAGTAGGATAAAATAATTCTCATCATTAAGGTTTTCTGTAAACAGTCCTGCATCTGTGAAAGTAGGTGCCTGTCGGGCACTTTCGCTGCTCCTACCTGAAGCAAATAAAGGAGTTATTATGCCTCAACTGATGGGCCTGTTTTCATCCCTTACTGATCTTCTTCATCAGGTAAAATTACTAGCATTTCCTGTAGTGTAATCTTGAATTGGTTTGGTAACCTTTGTTTGATTGTGCTGTATAGGCATCTGATGAAACTTTAATCCTGGTACTTGAAACACTACAAGCAGCAATCAAGGCTGGTGCGTGAAATAGTTTGTTTTTCTTGAATTTGATCTACTTTGTAGTTTCATGTTAAGGTTATTTGGCTATATATTTAATGTTTCTTCTCTCTTTATTTTTCTACATCGTAGGTCGTGAAGTTTCAGCTTCTGTAGAGCCAATTATCTCTCCTGTAATCCTTAATCTGTGGGTGTTGCATGTTTCAGATCCTTTCATTAGTATTGACATTATTGAGGTCTTAGAGGTAATAATATGAATGTGGTTGATTATTTTCATCTTATATTGAAGCACATTCTTCTTTCTTGCATGAGCCCTTCTCTCTTTTTCTTTTTCCCTTGTTCATAATTGTAGCTTTTCTCTTTCAACTTATGGTTAACAAGCATTACAATTAGAAAACTTTGGGTTGTTATTTTAGAGTTTTAGTTATTGAGTTCAGGCTGAATGACTATAATCAAGGCCTATGCTTTCCTTCCTTCCCTAAATGTTCTGCAGAAGTTGGTCCTTCCGTTAGTTGTTTCTGCAATACACACTTTTTCAGAAACCACTGATGAATTTTGGATTTTGTAGATCAGATTTCTTTTTCCCATATTTTATCTTTGCTTCTGTTCTTTTTTGTCTTAGATTGTTTATGTTATCTGTTATGCATTCTAGGCACAGTAACTTGTAAAATTGATTAATTAGTGAGGTAAAAGGACGTATTTGTTTATTCATATTTATTATTTATTTGTGTATTTTTTAAATCCTTGTGGATTTTCCTGTAGGCAATGAAAAATGCTCCCGGTTGCATTCATCCATTGTCTTCACGCATTTTACCCTATATTGGGCCAATCATAAATAATGTATGGACTCCAAGAGTTATCTTGAATTTATGTTTATAGTTTTAAGTTTTTATTGTCTTTTTAAATGTATCTCAGTGGTGGTTTTCAGCCTCGACAACATGCCAATGGTTTAGTGGCTGGATCTTTGGATCTTGTGACAATGCTTTTGAAGGCAAGTTATTGGCACGGTGGCCATTATAA
>NW_019014691.1:3635827-3652467 GCF_000150535.2 Carica papaya | reverse complement strand
TCATTGGTACCACTCTTATGCGCACTTAGCATCTTGAGGTTTTCTATCAAATTCTGTCAAATTTTCACGTTCCCCACAAGATGTGGTAGTTTGTGCTGTGTTTGCCCGAGCTGTTATAGTCTTGGATCGTCCTCCACTATTACCACGTTTCCTTACATTGCCTTATGAAGAAGTAGTCATGCGTGGTCTGTTTTCCCGCCATTCAGGGTATCTTATAAGCTGAAAGCAATTATTAGCTTCATGTCCTTCTCAATTGTAATTAGAACACACTCTAGTTTTTTCTTTCTCTTTATCCCCCCCTGAATATCAATTACCTCTTGAACCGCAAAACTCATAGCACTGCTTCTGTCCTCTTTTGTTTGTGCAATGGTTCTTACTTGTTCCTGTTGAACAACCATGGCATAGGCTTGATTTAGATTTGGCAAGGGTTTTATACTTAAGATATTGGAATGTACCATTCCATATCCATCTTCATCCAATCCCATCAAAAATTGATGAACTCTTTCCTCCTCACGTTTTCTCTCCAATTTAGAAGTAAGGTTGCATCTGCATCCAGCATAAGTACACACCAGTATTTGATCGTAATTATTTAATTCATCCGAAAGAGTCTCGAGCCTTCCAAAATAAGTCACCACCGCTTGTCCATATTGTTTGCAATTTGCCAGATATGTTCTCAGCTGTTGTACTTGAGAACCATTGCTGATGGAAAATCGTTGTCTAATATCTTCCCACAAATCTTTTATGGTTTCCACATACGATATGGTTGATCGTAGAGTAGGTTCAATGGTGTTGAATATCCAAGATACCAGCGTAAAGTTGACTGTCCACCAGTCTTCAATTTCAGTGGAATCATCTGCTGGTTATTTCACGGTTCCATCGATGAAACCGTATTTCTTCTTGGCCAGCAAAGCAATACGCATTACTCATGCCCATTCTTCATAATTTTTGCCTTTCAACTGCACTTGAGTGATTATGTTTCCATGATTGTCATTTGCATTCAGAGTATACGAGGCTATCCCCCCCACAACCCCTCCCCCCCCCCCCCCCCAAGATCTTTTTTTCTTTTTTTTGCCATGGCTCTGATACCATGAAAAAATGAGAGAAAATTCTAGAGAATAATCCCTTGAATGTATTGCTGCCAACTTTCTCAATATATACAAAGGGATTTCTTATTTAAGGGAGGAATCCTATCAATATTAGAATCTTAAATAAAGTAAATTATCATTCTTATACAAGAGGATTTCCTGAATAAGGAATCCTAAATAAGCTCAATAATAACAGAATCAATCAGCTGCAGCCATTATCAAGAATCATGTGTTTCATGGTGAGACTAAGCACATCAAGATTAAATATCAGTGTGAGAGAAGAAGATAAGGAAGAAGAAGTTTGTTTGCAACATTGCAATTTTAAAGAGCAACTGACTGATATCTTTACCAAACAATTTTCCAAGCACAGTTTTAAAGTCTTAAGAAAGATACTTGGCAAGTGATAACAAAATTACCAAGGAGAAATGTTGAAAGATTGACAGTTTTGCTATCAACTATAAATTTTTTTCGTTTTATCCTAAATATCCTTTGGTTTTGAAGTTGCAGAAACTTGTATTAATGTATAATCTTGTTTTGATATGTCTAAGATTACTTAAGAGAGTAGAAAAAGTATCTTTTCTATTTTTAGTAACAAAACAGTTGACTTAAACAGTATTTTGTCTCAAATTTCTTTCTCCTCTTGGTAGCTTGCTTCTCATAAACATATATATCTATATATATTGTTTAACGTAAGGATTTCAGTTAAAATAGAAATCTACTCAAAATAAAGTTTCAAATACAGAGAGGTGGCAGAATGCATAAAGAACACCAACATGCATGTGGTTTAGGATTATGTTAAACTTTGTGTTTAAAGTTTGTTTTTGGTTAGAATTCTAATTATGTTTTTAAGTAGGACTCTAATTTATTTTTGTGTATAAATATAACTTCAAATCAATCAATAAAAAATAAGTTCTTTCTTCTCAAATTCTCTGAGTTTAAGAAAAGCTAGAAAATAGAGGAGCATGCATAAGCATACTCTGTTTTCTTGCCCTCTCTCTCTCTCTCTCTCTAAATTCTCTCTTTAAAAATTACGACAAAAATTGTGATCGGTTTGATTTAAAATCAACAAGTGGTATCAGAGCTATATAATCTTAAGGGATCTGTGAGAAGAAATCAACAAAATAAAATATAGAATGACAACAAACCTGATTGGCACACTAAATCCTCCTTTATTTACAGGAGAAAATTATCACGTATGGGCGATAAAGATGGAGACGTACATGCGAGCCCACAGCCTGTGGAAGGTCATGGAAGACGATGCAAAACCAACATCATTGAAAGATGATGCAACAATAAACCAATTAAAGAGGTATGAAGAAGACGTCTCTAAGAAACCTCAGGCTCTATCTTGTTTGCATGCGGCAATATCAGATTCAGTCTTCTCCAGAATAATGAACTTGAGAAACCCAAAGCAAGTATGGGACAAGTTGAAGGAGGAGTTTGAAGGTGATGAAAGAATCAAGATGGTGAAGATTCGGAACCTGAGAAAGTAATTTGAAACACTGAAGATGGCAGAGGCAAAAACCGTAAAGGAGTATGCCTCAAAACTTTTTGATACTGTAAACAAGATCAGATTGCTCGGAGAAGACTTTGAAGACAGAAGAGTAGTTGAAAAAATGTTGGCGAGTCTTCCTGCCAGATTCGAGGCCAAAATCTCAGCGATAGAAGAAACATACAATCTTAGAACTCTCTCGGTTGCAGAACTATTGGGCAAGCTGCAAACATTGGAGCACAGGACAGCCTTGAGAGAAATAAAACTCCACCGAAAAGAGCACTAGTAGCTACACAAAACAGAAACAAGAATCAAGGTAAAGGAAGAGGAGGAATAAGAAATCAAGATGATCAAGGTCACACGATCAACACAAAATTCAAACAAGCACAACAATAAGGCAGCAAAAGGGATAACAAACTGCAGAATATGTGCTCATAATAACCACATAGAAGAAGACTGCTGGTATAAAAGAAGAACCCGATCAAGTGTAATTACTGCAAGAAGGGCGAACACGTCGAAAAGGTGTGCTGATGGAAAAAAAAAAATAAAGGGAACAACAACTGCTTCTTCTACTCAAAATCAATCTAAACAAGAAGTAAATTATACCGAAGAAACTGAAAGGAGAAGAGCGGACTTATATGACACTCAGTGAGCAACAAGAGGAAGCTGACACTCACTGGATAATTGACAGTGGCTGTACAAGCCACATGTGCAAAAACAAAAGAATATTTTTTGATCTTAGAAAGGATACAAAACTCAACATAACTCTAGGTGATGGAAAGGCATTAAGAGTAGAAAGAAAAAGAAGCATCGCAGTAACCACGAACTAAGAAAAAAAGGTCATACCTGACGTCCTGTATGTGCCTGGCCTGAGGCAAAATCTGTTAAGTGTGAGCCAAATAATTAGAAGGGGATACACCATGGTCTTCAAGGAAAATTCATGCTCCATAAAATACTCACGTGGGTATGAAATTGCAAACATTCCAATGATCAACAGAAGCTTCACCTTGAAGCTGCAAGGAGCTGAAGAAAAATTAAGGTGCACTGCTCAAAATGATACCATTCTATGACATCAAAGATTTGGACATGTGCATCTTGAAGCTCTCAAGAAGATGAACTTATTAAAATTGAGTTCAAATCTCCCTGAAATCATAGGAGAAAACTGAATTTGCCAAATTTTCCAACTTGAAAAGATGCATAGATAACCCTTCCCTTCAAAGTCTTCCTAGAGAACAAGTACCAAGCTTGAATTGATCCACACAGACATCTGTGGTCCTATGAGCACAGAGTCACTAAACAGCAATAAGTATTTCATCATGTTTATTGATGATCACTCCAGCATGACATGGATTTATTTTCTAAAAACAAAGAATGAAGCTTTGCAAAAGTTTAAGGAGTTCAAAGCTAAAACAAAAGTAGAAAGTGGAATGAAGCTGAAGTGTTTGACATCAGATAATGGTCTAGAGTTCACTTCAACGGAGTTCAAGGATTTTTATATTAAAGAATACATAAAACGACAGCTAACAGCCCCCTACTCTCCACACCAGAATGGAGTATAAAAAAGAAAGAACAGAACTGTGGTTGAGATGGTAAGAAGCTTACTCAAGGATAAATAACTGCCTCTCCAATTTTGGTGTGAAGTCATAAGCACCTCTGTATACTTGTTGAACTGACTTCCCTCTTGGGCTGTTGAGGGAAAGACCTCATATGAATGCTGGAGTGGAAGGAAGCCTGCCACAAGGCATCTACGGGTGTTTGGTTCCATCTGCTACTGTTATGTAGCAGAAGAGAAAAGGAAGAAGCTGGATGACAAAGCAGAAATTTGTATCTTTTTGGGTTATAGTACATAAACAAAAAGATACAGGGTCTTCAATCCTAAGACCAAAAAAGTTATGATAAGAAGGGATATGATAATTGATGAAGCATCTCACTGGGATTAGAAGGATGAAAAGATAATCCCCAATGATATAAGTTATACTTCGAAACAAGCTCAAGAAGAAAATGAAGAATAAATAATCAAGAGTCACAAAAATCACCAAATAAAAGGACAAAAACCTTATCTGACATCTATGCTCAATGTAACATTGCTGTTGCAGAGCCAACAACTTTTGAAGAAGCTGCTTAACATGAGGTTTGAAGAAAAGCATCTCACTGGGATTAGAAGGATGAAAAGATAATCCCCAATGATATAAGTTATACTTCGAAACAAGCTCAAGAAGAAAATGAAGAATAAATAATCAAGAGTCACAAAAATCACCAAATAAAAGGACAAAAACCTTATCTGACATCTATGCTCAATGTAACATTGCTGTTGCAGAGCCAACAACTTTTGAAGAAGCTGCTTAACATGATGTTTGAAGAAAAGCAATGGAAGAAGAATTGAACATGATCGAGAAAAATGCCACTTGGTCTCTGGTTCCCAAACCAAAAAGTAAAAATGCAATCAGAGTTAAATGGATCTTCCGGCTCAAAATGAACCCAGACGACTCAATCAATAAGTACAAAGCACACCTGGTAGTGAAAGGTTATGCTCAATTTTCGGGAGTGGATTTTAGGGAGACATTTTCCCCAGTAGCAAGACATGAAAAGATAAGGATTCTGCTTGCTGTGGCAGCACAAAGAGGTTGGCATGTCTTGCACCTTGATGTAAAATCTGCTTTTTTAAATGGTGAATTGGAAGAGGACATATTTGTCAAGAAACCGATGGGATTTGAAGTAGAAGAGAAGACTGATCATGTGTATAAATTACATAAAGCATTATATGGGTTGAAGCAAGCTCCCAGAGCATGGTATGGCAGAATTGATGCATACTTGCTCCACTATGGGTTTAAAAGAAACAAAAATGAAGCAACCATATATGTCAAACACCTAAAGGATAGAAAAATGGTCATCATCTCACTGTATGTTGATGATATTCTCATCACTGGAAATGATGAACAAAGAATGGAGGAACTCAGAACACAACTGGAGCAGGAATTTGAGATGTCAAACCTTGGGAGAGCAACTTATTTTCTGAGAATGGAGATCGCGCAATCTGAGAAAGGGATCTTTATATCACAAAAGAAGTATGCGAGGGAATTGCTCAAAAAATTCAAGCTTAAAAATTGCAAAGTCGTATCTACCCCTCTCATACCACATATTAAACTGTCAAAAGCGGAAGAAGAAGAAAGGGTGAATGAGAAAGAGTTCAGGAGTATAATTGGTAGCTTACTCTACCTAATTGCCACTCAACCAGATCTAACTTATATAACCGGCCTGTTATCTCGGTTTATGAATTCACCAAGACAATCACACATGGCAGCAGTTTAGTATATCCTAAGATATGTAAGAGGAACCACTGATATGGGAATCCATTTTCAAGCTCACACAAAAGAAGAGCTTTTAGGATACACGGACGGTGACTGGGCAGGAAGTGTGGAGGATGCTAAAAGCACATCGGGGTATGTTTTTTCACTTGGTTTTGATGCGTTTTCATGGTCGTCAAAGAAGCAAGAAATTGTTGTACAGTCATCCGCCGAAGCTAAATACATAGTAGCACCAAGTATTGTAAATCAAGCTCAGTGGTTAAGAAAAATACTAGATGATTTACAGATGCTTTCCACTGAACCTACGGTCCTCTACATCAACAATAAATCAGCAATCGCCATTGCTAAGAATCTGGTATTGCATGGAAAGACTAAGCATATAAAGGTTAAGTTCCACGCTATAAGGGAAGCTGAAAAAGAGAAAGAAGTAAGCCTAGAACATTGTGCAATAGAAGATCAAGTAGCAGACATCTTTACCAAGTCCTTGTCGAAAGGTAAATTTGAAGAACTGAGGAAAATGTTGGGGATGACTAAAATTCTTAAGGAGGAGTGTTCGACGTAAGGATTTCAGTTAAAATAGAAATTTACTCGAAATAAAGTTTCAAATACAGAGAGGTGACAGAATGCATAAAGAACATTGACATGCATGCGGTTTAGGATTACGTTAAATTTTGTGTTTAAAGTTTGTTTTTGGTTAGAATTCGAATTATGTTTTTGAGTAGGACTTTAATTTATTTTTGTGTATAAATATCACTTCAAATCAATCAATAAAAAGTAAGTCATTTCTTATCAAATTCTCCGAGTTTAAAAGAAGCTAGAAAACAGAGGAGCATGCATAAGCATACTCTGGTTTCTTGCCCTCTCTCTCTCTAAATTCTCTCTTTAAAAATTACAGTAAAAATTGTGATCGGCTTGATTTAAAATCAACATATATAATAAACGTGAATAATGAAATCTAATTAATCGAGTACTTGTGGAATTATCGGAGCCACCATGTATATCGGTCATTAGATTTACTGAAAAAGCAAAACCTAAAAGCCAGAATCTCCATCCCTGTTACTTTTTTCCTAGGAGGTGCAAGAGACCCACGACAGAGAGGACAAGTCAAACGACGGTATTTTTCCCACCTTCGCAAGCAGGCGCCATGAAAACAGTGGTCGCATCTCAGATCTCTACTCTCATCTCCTCCTTTAATATTCATTAAACACACTGCGCATATTTCCCCACCTTTTTCACTGTTAATAATTTCGGCCCACTTTTTGCATTAAACTCGAGAATAAACAGTAACGAATCAAGAAATTTCATGCCCATTTCAAAATTCATAGGAATGATTGGTAGCTTTCAGCAGATGCCAAAGACAAAAATGGAGATAAGAGAGAGATTTGACAAGGTAACTGCAAATAAACTCATTCTTCTTCCTCTTCTTTCTCTCTCTTTTTTGACTTTCTTGATTTGGCTAAACAAGGCTGGCTAGAGGGAGGGATGTGAGGACATGCATATAAATATTGAAGAGATCTGGCGACACATGATCAATAAGATGAGACATTGATTGGTTAGTTAAATGTTATTTATATAATTAGATAGCAACCGGGTTAAACCTTCTTCTAAACTAATTCATTTGTTAATTATTTATCATTAAGAGAATCTTATGATTAATTAGCGAAAATTCTCTCTAATTGCAGAACTTGTAGGCCAGTTTTTACCACCTTTATACAATTTAATATTATATATTAACCTCTTATATGCCTTTTAAAACACACGATATATATGTATGCATATAGTATTATTAGAATTTAAATAGGCGTGGAGATCGACTTACTCTGTTGTTCACTTATTAAAAGTTGATATAACATGTTGGTCTAATTATTTGAGGGATTTGTTTTCACAAACATAATTAATAAGTGCAACCATCTTATTAAACTTACATATAAGAAATAACTTATTATATGATTTGTTCACATACGAGAAGTGGATAAAGATTCTCTTTATAATTAAATTTTTTAATTTGTGCTATAATTGAACCAAGATAATGATTCGAGCAACGGTTTACGAGGAATAAAGTTTCACAAAATTCATAAAGGTTTAGCTAGAAAGACTTTTACTGATATTATTTAACTCATGAACAAGTTTCCTAAAAGCATCACAGTTACACATGATGAGTTAATCACTAACACTTTGTACAACAATTACGTTCTCATTCATTTTTAAAAGAGTGAGAATTTCAATCTTAAAAAGGTCTTTGTATACAAAATCGAAGAAAAAAAAAAAAAAAGGATACTGGTGAGGGGGGTATATATAAAATTTTTCTCCAACTATTGGTTCATAGAGAAACTTTCTAAATCTATTTTACAAATATCTATTGTATGTATAGGTCATATACAAATTTAAATAACTAAAATATCATTAAAAATAAGAGATAAAGCATCTTTTGTTATAAGTAGTTGCATCATAATCTTATGATTTAAATAGCATAAGATAATGAATTTACATTAGTAATAAAAATTTGTGTGTTTTTATCGTAACTGTGTTATTAGGTAGGCAACTAAGATGCTGATGCACGCTTGCTTTGCTCACATCCTCCAAAACCAGGCCCGGTGCAATATGACTTGCCGATCCGATATCCATATTTTACCAACCTTTATTACGTGCTTGTGTATTGAACAGATTAATTTGACTAATTATGAAGTTCTCACATAGCCACAGACAACTGTTTGATAAACAAGAATCTGGAGAAGGTTGGTTTTCTTCTTCAGACATCATGTACAGTTGGAAAACACACGTTTATCAGATTTCAGTTTCAAAAGCATCAAGTAAAATATTGTTTGGTTGAAAAACAATTTCAACCTCTGAAGCAGACAGCCAAGTTGCTGCTCACCACCAAACATGGCCTTCCAATACGTTCTTTACACCTTCCCACTTTGAATGCCACACAATTTTATTTCTGAAATTTATTTCAAAACTCGATAATTAAACAATACATTTTAAAGGCTATCAACAAATTCTAGTTCACAAGATCACATGGTATGTTGCGAGATAAATATGTATGACAAAAAGATCAGCATCATATAATAAAGTTGAATTTTGTCATACTTGGACCGACTATTTTGAGTGTGGTCTCGGTCTAGACAGAACGAATCAGAATATATATATATATATGGATATAAATAATCAGTAAAGTTTAATAAATGTCATAAAATAATTCATTTGTTCTGAAGATTTACTTGGAATTTCCATTGATTACATTAGCCGTAGGATTTGTGCCCAGATCAAACACCATCTTGCAGAATTTTAACAAATTAAAATATATAAATTCATATTATTTTAAATAAATAACAAAAACCGAATACAAGTTTTTGCATAACGTTTACAAACTACTCCATTCTTTTAATTTTTCTTTTTATATTCTAATAAAATATTAAATATTATTATTTAAGTTCTAATATCAGTATTGTTCTATCCGTGAACAAGCTAATTATTAAACAAGTGGACTGCAATCATCGTAGCCACCACCTATCCCGATCATCAGAACCAAAGTAGCAGAAGTTGAACTCCAAAACCTCCATGGTTGCATCAGGACCGGCAGAAGGCTGAGCTATGGAGTCTCGACAAAGCAGACAAGTGGGTTTCCTCAACCCGCTACTAATCCATGCTCTGAAGCAAACTCCATGGAAAACATGATCACATTTTAAGTCTGCAATTTCTTCTCCTTCTTCAACCTTGCATAGACACACTGCACATTCTGCTTCTTCTTCTTCTTCTACTTTGCATCTGTAACCGCAGGTTATGAATCTCGTCTCTCCCCTCATTTCTGGCAACTTGTGCATGTAATTGGGAATCAGACAGTATTCAACCAAGAAATCAAATGCCCATTTCAAATGGGAAATCATCAACTTTATACGATTCCACATGTTTGATGAAGAAATGAATTTGAAAAACCAGAATATGCAACCGGATAAAATAAGAAGGAAAAACAAGTGAAGAAATGGGCACAAGCTCATCTCTTTTTCTTTTAATTTTTTTTTTTTAATTTTCTGACATTGAATGTGAAACCAGCATTTGCATATTTATAGAAGGAAATTTAGTGTTGTGGGTTTTGGATTTTCTCTTTGATTGCAGTGGGGTTTGGTGTCAATTTCCTGCCAAACCTTTATTGGACTTACATTTTCAGTTTCTCTCAAAACGTTTGAATTTTCTGTAACTTATATATTTTAGTTGGATGGTCCATATTTTTATTAGTGTAAAAATTTGTATTTAAAAAAATTTAGATAATTTTAAACTAATGTATGAAAATGTAACAATATCTATATACTTGTATATGGATTTTTTTATAAATATCTTGAAATATAAGATATTTTATTTTCCATTATTCTATGCTCACATGAATGTAGATTAATTACTATTTTGTTATTAATAAAGTTAAGTTAAAAATTAATAAATACATTTATTATTATGTAATTAAATTATAATTTTTTAGAAAATAAAAAATTATGTTGTAATTAAAGTGAAAGATTAAAGAATATTATTTTGGAACTGAATTTCTTAAAATTCAAATGAAGCAGACAAGCTTAAGCAATATTCTTGTTGTGGTAGCAACTTATTTAATGTAGGCTGGTGGAAAAATGAAATATTCGGTCTCGAAAATTTGACATGGAATAATTTAATATTAATTAAAATAATTTATTTTTTAATTTTTTGTGAATTTTTGAAGAAAATTAAGTTTTAGATCCATTTGAAAATATTTTCGACAATCATGACCAAAATAGAAATAAGAGATGACTTATTTGAAAAGAAATATAGAAAAATGGAGTAAAAATAAAATTTATAAAAGTTTAGCCATGTGGATCACCACGTCAGCAAAGTGACCAGTCTCCACGCGTCCACGCAGGCGATTCACGTACCACCAGATCCAACTACCTAGATCGCATCCCGCGTGCACGAACGACCCAGATCTATTTTCTCTTCAGGTGTGATAGAACAGTTGAATTTGATCAGATCATATGGTCCAGATTAATTCTCCAAATAAAAGTGATCCAACGGTTGAAGATGAGCCACGTCTCCTCGAACGGACGACCTAGATTTAATAAAGATGAGTATTTAAACTCCATTTCACATGGAATCCTAACCCTAGCAACTAGAGAGGAGATCAGAGAAGAAGAAGAGGGGCAGCCAGAAAGCGAACAAGTCGCCGGAAAAGGAGACTAGCCACTGTCGCTGCTGCACCGAAGCCACAACCGATGCTGAAAGGGTAAAAGTTTTTTTTTCTCTTTCACTCAGAATTGAATTTTGAACCTTCCCACACCCATATTGAAGCCAAAAGGCCAAAGGGTGAGCTAAAAATTGCGAGCGAAGCTCGGCCGAGCTGCCGCGACTGCAACCCGAAAATTCCTCCGATGTGCCCCTTTTCGTTTTTCGTTTTCCTCAATTTTTTGGCCGTTATGTTTCTCGTTTCATTATGTTGCAGGTTAATCGAAGAAAAGCCCCGACCACAAGAGAGGAACGGCGGAGCCGACGCATCGAAAAATTCCTCCACTAGTAGGGTCTCAGTTTTCCTCTTCTTCGGTTGATAGAGGCTCCCTAACACTGTTTTTTTACAGGTTTCAATGTAAAATCAGCCAAAACCAACCAAAAATGGCTAAGCTGAGAGGAATTGTAGCTGTGGGTAGTGGAGCCGATGCTAGAGCACCGCGACGCCGTACCAGAACCCTAAACGGGCTGAAAAAATTTGAAAATGCTTATTTTTGCCTTTTTGGGGTATTTTGAAATACGTGACGTGTGTTTTTTATTTTTGCAGAAAAAATCTAGAAAATTCAAGAATTGTCAGGAGGCGCAATAAAAGAGATGGTGTTTCAAACACCGATCTGGTGTAAGAATCTCTCACCTTTTTCTCTCGTCACGGTAAATTAAAGTCTAATAACTAATAACGGTGCGTTTTATAAAAATTAAAAATCTCTGAATTAATTACATGTCATCAGTGGAGTCGGAACCAATCAGTGCATAATTACCCTAGCTGTGTTGTTTATGTTCTCCTATACTGTCTAAATTACTATTGTTTATATATTTTTAATTATTTTTTTGTTCATTGATTGTTTGGCTGATTATTCTTACATATCGACTGATTCAAAGCAAATGCTCTAATTACATTTTTTAATATTTTTCATATTGTTTATTTTAATGGCTTATTGTTGATCTATAAATATAAAATATTAGTATGTAATTGGTGATTGGTTGATGATATGGATATAAGTAGGAAAGGTTATCGGGTACCTTGAGGAAGAGTGTACAGACCTAGTGTATAGAAAAACTCTACCGTGGACATTATCTCAATCGAACGGGGCTGAGAAGTCCCATACTGGAAGGTGTTAGGAAGTATAGTTCACCTTCATACTGGAGAGGGTATTGAGGTGATAGTATATTTGGCGCCCATTACCAGACAGGGTATGGAGACAGCCGGTTAAATGATAAATTGGATATTGGGTCCACGCTAAGGGAGATCCCTATGGACTCCCAGAAGTACTAGTAAGTGGGTAAAAATGTAAGTTTAATGTTATTGTTCACTTAAATGTGTAATAAAATACGATTCTGGTTATTATTTTAATGGGTCGGTTTTGGAAACTCATAAGGGTAAGTATGAAAATAACAGTTTTTATGATTAAACGAATTTATTTAAAAAGAGATAATAGTTTCATTAGTTATTTTACGATTTTTACCTATCTTTGATTTTCTGTATCGGTGTTAAACGTGATATTTTTACTGATTAGTGTATCTCATCCTCTTATTTAACTATTTCAGATCAAGAAGACCAATACTCAGATCCTGAGCAGCAGGAAAGGTGCGAATAAAAGTTTGTCTCTCGTATTTCACAATCTTTCTAAATATGGTATAACTTTATAATTACCATATGATACAATTACTAAACCTTATCGTACATTAATTACCCATAAAAAAATTAACCAAACACAACATTAATTATTTGTGGGATCCCGGGCTTTTGTAGCTCAATTTTTTTTTAATATATAGTTTTTTTCTTTTTTAAAAAAATAAAAAGAGGAAAAACAAAGAGGGTAAATAGGTAATTAGGTTTTTAAAGTATTGACAACTATATTTATTTTTTATTAGCATTAATTATTTAAAAAATAGTTGTTAATTTTGAGAGATATAAAAACATAGTTTTTAAATTATAAATGGTACGTATTGTTATGAGATTTTCTTACATATGATTTTATTAAAATATTAATATTATAATAATTATTATTATTAATTAATGAACTATATAAATTGTTATGTTAATTTTGAATTATTGAATTTTATTTTAGTGAATATGTAATTAATTATTATAAGTATGGGGAAGTTGTTCTACCTTACCCTAATAATTGAAGTTGGCACTTTGAATGTTCTCAATTGGATCCCACTCCTCTCCATCGTAGCTTGAACCATCAGTCACTACCCTAAAAATCAATGGATGCTCCCGATACGAAATACATACCTAATAATATTAATATTGTTTATTTATCATCCATATAACTTTAAATACATATACATACATATATATTAATCCCCCTTTACTTTATATATATATATATATATATTATTAAAAACACAACTTAATTATGTTGATAATGTGTGAAGAAATTAAAATAATTGAACATTAAGGAAACTAAAGAGAATATTATATATGATAATTAGGTTAAGGATAAATTAATAACTTCCTTGCTACATATTAGACAAAAAGGGGTGAAAAGAGAAAATTTTGTTCCATGTTCCAACTGCAAAAGAACAAACTACTTAGAGAGATATGTAAACAGGTTAAACATGTAGAAAAAATATGTAAAAAAACACAAGACGGATCAAAAGATCAAATAGCTTAAAATGAATAACAACAAAAAAAGAAGTTATTTGTGGCCACATGTTACTCAACGAGCTCATTCAATCAAACATAGCTAATTGATACTGGTTATAGTCATTACATGACACCAGAATAAGGGTTTTTAATAGACTGAACAAGTCATACATTTTGATAATCAATATAGGTAGTGAGAGAGTACTTAGAGGTAGAAAGAAAGGGAAATGCAATTTGGACAACTCCATTAAGTATGAAAACCATTTCTGATGTGCTATTTGTGTCTATGTTTGACGAAAATTTGTTGAGTGTCGATCAAATGATTAGTAAAAAATATTCTTTGATGTTCAAGAAGAAAACATGCTCTATAATAAATCTTAGTGGGCATAAGTTATTTTGGTTAAAATGAAGAATAATAGTTTTTCTTTACATTGAAATCATGTTTGTGCTAATATGGGTTTTGGTGGATGATGCCAACTTATGACATGAGATTTGGGCATTACAATATACAATCTCTTAAGGATTTGCATAGGAAGAACTTGGAAGAGAATATGCATTTTCTTAATGACTTGCCTAAAGTTTGTGAAGTATATGGATTTCGAAAGTAAAGCAAGCAAGCTTTTTGAAAAAAATTAAGCATAGAGAGACACAAAGAGGCTAGAGTTGATCCATATGGATTTCTAGCTCTTATGACCATTTGTTCTTTAAGCGGAAATAAATATTTCTTGATTTTTATTGATGATTTCTCAAGGTTTTATTGGGTATATCTCATAAAGTTTAAAATAAAGTATTTGAATTGTTCAAAAAGTTCAAGATGATGGTTGAAAACCAATGTGAAAAGAAAATCAAAATTTTAAGATTTGACAATGGCACTAAGTACACCAATAATAGCTTCAAAAAAATTTAAAAGCAATTTGGGGTTCAACACCAATTTACAGATCCTTATACCTTTCGACATATGATATAAGTTAGAAAAAAAATAGAACAATTATGGAGATGACTAGATGTCTCATTTTTTTTTAAAAAAAAATTGCTAAAAAGATTTTAAGTTAAGGCTATAAACGTGGTTATTTTTTGGCAAACAAATTGTCAATAAAATTTTTGAGAGACAAGACACCTTATGAGGTCTAGCATGGAACTAGACCAATAGTGAAACACTTTAAAGCGTTTAAAAGCATTTGCTATATCCACATTCTAGAGGCCAAAAGAGATGACCTAGAAGAGAAAACAAAAATTAGCATCATGCTAAACATCAATAATATCACCGAGAGATATAGAATTTTTTATCTTCAATCCAAGAAAGTGATTGTTACGAGAAATTTCAAGATATGATGAATATGATCTAAATTTTTCTGTGAACATAACTAGAAAATTGCAAGATATTTTTGAAAGGTGTAATGTTGTTTCAATGGAACCAATTAACCTTGAAGAAGCCCTCAAGTCTCAATGGAGATTTGCAATTGAGGAGGAGTTGAGGATGATTCATAAAAACAAAACTTGTATACTTACAGTAACCCAAGCCTATAAAAAGCAAGTGATAGGATTGAAGTGGATGTTTAAGACTAAATTGAGTGTTTATGGTTTAATCAATAAGTTAAAAGCAAGAGCTTGGTATAACATAATTAATGAATATTTAATAAAGTTAGGGTTTAATAAGAGCTTAAATGAAGCCACGTCTCTAACAACCCAGAACTTAAAAGGAAATAAATTATAAATTTGAATGCGAAAGCAAAATAATAGCGTTAGGGTTTACATTCCTTATACAATAATTCAGAATACCCAATAGAACTATGGGAATGACCCTTCTAAAAGAACGACAAAAAAGTAAAGAAATAAATAGAAAAGTAAATTATTAACCATTCTATTCGCAACCCTCATGTGGATCGGGATCTAGATTTTGATCCTCTTCATCTGAAATAGTTAATAAAAGAATGAACTACACTAGCCCAGTAAAAATGTCATACTACTCACCGATACAGAAATAAAGGTTGGTAAAAATAATGAAAATAATTAATGGAGCTCTTAATTTAAACAAATTCATTTATCATAAATAAAATCATTTATTGTACACTTACTGTGACGAAATTTCTAAAACTGACATACAAAAGTAATAACACAACAATATCATAATCTCATATTCAATATATCAAAACAACAACTTTCTCTTTTAACCAATCTACTAGTATCCACGAGAGTTCATAGGGATGTTTTCACTACGCGTGAACCCTTATTCAATATTTTCAATTAACCGGTTGTCCTCATATTCCATCTGATATGAGCACAAAAAATATCATCATTTAATACCCTGTCCGACATGAGGGTGAAACGGGCCATCCCCATACCTCGTCAGGTATAAGTGCCAAAATACAAATCCTCAATACCCCGTCCGGTATGAAACAACATTCACAGTAGGATTTTCTATGTACTCGGTTCAGTCCACCATCTCTTAGGATATCTGATAATGCTATCATTCATCCATTTACTTAATCAAATAATTTTCGTTTACCTTTAATTTTCAGTTTTTTAATTTAACTGTAA
This sequence comes from Carica papaya, assembly GCF_000150535.2. The sequence goes on along the minus strand of NW_019014691.1, from coordinate 3,636,210 downwards.
ATAATGTAAAACAAGCAATACATGCATCAAGAAAACATAATCAAATTATCATACTAATTCCAGTGTATTATCATGCATTCGAAACTGTAAAATCAATCAATCAATTAAACATAGCAAATAATAATAAATAACTGATTCTGCCTCCATTAATAACCTTTAATTATCGATATTTCTAAATTACGTAAAATATCATATTATTTATAATTAAACTTCAATTCCATAATAGGGAATAAGGTGAAGGATTCTTATTCGGATCGGTGTCTAAAACGGTAAACTTGTAGCTGCGCCTACTGCAATCTCTGTGTTTCCAGAATTTCATTCGAGATAACACGCTTCGAGTACTAAAATATCTTAAAAATCTAAATCGTATAAAATCTTTTCTA
>NW_019014691.1:3530893-3550651 GCF_000150535.2 Carica papaya | reverse complement strand
CAGGATTTTTCTTCGGTTGCCTTGCACCAAAAATAAGTTAGGAATCCGATTGTAACGGCCCCGGAATTTTTAAAATGAAATATGTGTATTAAAAAGGTCAAATGCGGAAGCGAAATAAAAATTTGATTAACATCCCTTACACTAAAACCAAAAACGTGCTTAAAGTATAAAAGAACGAACTAACTAAAAGAGAAACCCGAAAATAAAAGCTATAAATATAATTACGGAGTCTTCAGGCGTCCCCTTCGCCGTCTTCCTGCGGAACGGGCTCGGGAACAATGTCTTCCTGATCTGAAATGATTAAATAAAGAATGAGCTACACCAGCCCAGTAAAGACATCACACTATCTCACCGTCACGGAGGTAAAGGTGGGTAGAAAACACAAAAAGACCAATGGAGCATAATTTACAACAAATTCTTTTATCAATAATAAAATCTTTTACTATCCACTTACCTCGGTGAAATTCATAAAGGAATATACGAAAGCAATAACATTATCATTATCATGAAATCATATGAGCTGTATAACATAATACTTATCACACATTTGCTATTCAATCATTACACAACATATTTTTCCTCATTTACCAGCCTACTAGTATCCATGGGGATCCATAGGAGTCCCGCTACCCGTGAACCCTTACACTTTTAATCAAATTCCAGGGCCGTCCCCATACCCTGTCCGGTATGGGCGCCAAAACTATAAACCTCAATACCCCGTCCGGTATGAGGGTGAAACGGGCCGTCCCCATACCCCGTCCGGTATGGGCGCCAAAACACATAAGGTCTCTATACCCCGTCCGGTATGAGAGACCACAATCCCGGTAGGGTTCCCTACGGACCCGGTCTGTCCACTATCTCCCAGGATATCTAGTCAGGCTGACCACATTATACAATTATTAATTTACATAACTTTTCATTCCCCTTTTCCTCAGTCAGCATCATCAATTCACACACAAACAAGCAAACCAGTAATTTATGCCAAACAAGACAACATACAACGTCGGGTTCTCAGTCATTCAACCCATAATCAATAAAACAGTAATATGTGCACACGAAACTATGAAATGAAAATATAAGACCTCATACTGCATTTAAGACCGTAAAATAGGCCAAACAACAGCTAACAGACAAACACACCAGACTCGGGCTCTATTAACGACCTTAAACAATTTCACACATCTGTTGATTCATGAAATACTGTTTTATCATTTATTAAACTTTAATACCGTGATAGGAAATAGGGTGAGGGGTCCTTACTCGTTTTGGTGTCCGAATACTGCTCCACAGTGCGCCTACAGGCTGTCCCTAATTTTTTCTGAATTTTTTCTGGGGAACTGAAACGCACTACTGGTACCTGCACGTGTTCCAAAAAATCCCAAATTAGACCCAAGGCCCCTATCGGCCAATATCGCAATTCCGGCACGGCGGCTCCACCGTGCTCCGGCAACAGCGCCGCCGCTTGCGGCAGCAATTCGCCTCGGGTTGGCCTTTTTCGACCGTTTCCGGCCGAATTCGGCCACACTTACATCGGTCCCTGTGATAAAACAACCCTAGGGCCCTCGGGGGACCAAAAAATTACGAAAAATCGAAGCTTACCGGCGGCGGTGCTCTCGGGTGCGGCGGCTCTCCGGCGAGGTTCGTGTTTTGGTGATTCGGCTCCGATCAACCTGTAGAGAAAAGAATGGTGATCACGGTGATATAAAAATTGCATCAAACGGAGGCCGAGAAGGGCCTCATCAGAGGCAAAACCGAGGAGGGGCGCGGCGGCGCCGCTGGGTTTCGGCCGTATTTTTCGGCCGTTTGGCTGGGATTTTGGCTCCGATTTGGCCACAGGGGAACTCAGCGTGGAAAAATGAGTCGGGGTATGAAATTTACCTCGATCGGCGGTCGGAAAACTCCCCGATGCGGCGGCGGGTGGCGGCGGCTGGCTCCTCCGGCGTTTGGTTCGTCTTCTCCGGCGAGGGCAGGCGGCTAGGGTTTTTGTGGTCAGGTGTGGGGGTTCTATTTATACCCTTTTGCCTTTTGATCTCAGCCGTCCATTTTGATTAAATATGGGCCGTCCGTTTTTGATTGAATCTGGGCCGTCCGTCCGCGTGCATCTGGGCCGTCCGTGCGCACTCTTGATCTGGACCGTCCGTGCGCACGGGGACGCATCTGGGCCGTCCGATCGCGCGCACGCGGATCGCCCACGTGGCCCGTTCCCTGGTCGACGTGGTCTTGCCACGCGGCAGTCCTGGTTGGCCAGGGCTGCTGACTGGACCGCTGACGTGGCTGCTGACGTGGCTTTTTTTTAAAATTAAACTAAATAAATAAAATTAATAAAAATAATAACAAATGCTGAAAATATTTGGGCGTTACACCAATGGTCAAAAAATATAAGGGAACAGGAACGGGATTCAGGCTCACTAGAGGGGTTTTAGGTCGCAGGTGCGGTGGCTTGGTCGAGCTCTGCCACTGTTTCTAGCTTCTCCTTTCATTTTTCAGCGTCGTTATGGGTTTAGGGTGGCTTAGAATCAAAATACAAATCGAAAGGAAAAAAATCTCACCTTCCAGCGTCGACGACGAGCTCTGATGTAGTGGTGACAGCAGCCTGTCTTCTTCTTCGAAAACTAGTTCACTTCCGACCACCCCTCTTCTTCTTCTCCGATTTTCTCTTGGCGACTAAGGTTTTTGGGGTCCGGATGGAGAGGTTTAATTACCTCTTCACTTTCGATCTGAACTATCCATTCAAGGAGGCGTGACTTAATTTCAGTCATCTGATCCATCTTATTTGGAAAACAAATCAGGACCGTTCGATTGTGCTTGAAGGGAAAACGAATCTCGATCGTTCATGTGTGCGAGAGTAAATCTGGGTTGTTGGATCTATTAGCACGCGAATTGCCCGCATGGCTTCTCGCATGAACGCGTATCCACGTGTCTGCCACGCAGTGCATGACAAATGGTCACGCTGCTAATGTGGCAGTCCCACGTGGCCATTTTTCCGTTTTTTTACTTTTGTCCTAGTTTTTCAAATTATTTTTTAAATATGTCCTTTTTTATTTTCAGTTTGATCCTAATTCTTGAAAATTATTTTCAAATACACCCAAAATACATATTTTTAAAAAAATTTTAAGAAAAAATTAAAATTAAAATTTTCTAAATTTATTGTTAGTATAATTTTAATTATTCCGAACCTAAATTCCGAATTCGACTGTTACATCAAACTTGTAATATAAAAAAAATACGTAAAAATTTTAACTATCATACTGCAGTGTTAGTAAAGATTTCCATTTAAAATTAAATAATTATATTTTTTTTTATCATATGTATGCAGTTATACATAGAGCCAATTCTAAGAGAAAAATCTTAGGAAAATTCATGGACCATGTTTGTTTATATCCAAGGTGTGATGTTAGTTGTATAAATCCAACTTATAAAATTTCTCTTCCATTAATACCAAGATTTTGGGATTGAGGACGATATTTATTGGCACCCTAATGCTCGTATAATCATAGATTCTTCTAATATGGATGTACATGGAATATAATTTTTTTAGTTATATAGAATAAAATATAAATATTATTTTATATGAATAAATTATGGGTAAGTAAAGAAATTTTTAATATAAATATAAAAAATTATTATGCTTCAGTTTCTAGTAAAAAATAAAAATAAATAAAAAAGTATGTTATCAAAAAATTTATATAGTGCATAATTCTAAAATTTGTGTCCCAACTAAAAATTTTTATATCAGATAGAATATCATATTTAGATTTTATTTTTATATTTAAATAAGTAACTATGTATTATTACGTAATGACTGACACTGTGATATTGATTTGGATATACGCACGCATACATGTTTTTTTTTGTGTGTAGTAAAAATATATATATATATACATTATACATAATGAATTTCACAATAAACAAAATGTGTTAATTTGTAAATAAACCATAGACAATAATTGGATTAGTTCTTTTAATTTAAGCTAATCTCATTTAACAAGTTCATCAAACAACTAATCCCCATGAATCAAGAAAAACAAAAAAGTATTAACAATCAGCTTTTCTACAGGTTTACGAAAAGGACACAACATTTTCTTCATAACTGGTAACTGTAACACCATTACAAAAGAAATCAAGAGGTTTATATTCAGGCAACCCCTGTATTCTAACCCTCCTCAGCTTCTGTTTCTCATTATTGTAATAAAACACGTAGAAATGCTTTGATAAAACACTAGGCACCAGTATGACCTCTCCCGTATGAATCGTACCCACAACAACATAATCCTGTTCTCCTCCTATTTTTCTCAAGTAAGGAGGGAAAATTATACTGTGTTTTACCCAGAATTTATCAGGGGAATCGTGTTGAAATAACCAAACACTCACCTTATTGTCGTAGCCAATTCGGGAATCAACAATCCCCAAAGTCCCACAAAATTTTAATAGGGATGATGAATCTGCTAATTTTCCCGCGCCTTCGGGGAGTTGCGTCACCTCGAATGTCTCGTTATGGAGATTGAATCCAACCAGAACAACTCGATCACTTGTCCTGCTCACTGTTACCCAACTCCTGAAATATATCACGCCATTGATGCAAACACTCTCGCGTTGTGGATAATAAGGAGGTCCACCGGGAATTACCCTCCATGATATAGAAGAACTCCCCAGGGTGAACACACAGTACCGGACAAAATTTGGAACTCTGTAATTTGAAGCTTCTCCTGCAACAATCCAGGAATTCAAAACTTTGTAGAGCTTCTCAACGGGGTCAAATCCGAATGAGTTGACGCAGAAGTAAGTAGAGGAGGCGAGAGGGGATTTGAGAGGGCAAACCAAAGGGAGAGCAATGGACTCCCTGGTGCTGGGGTTGCAGATGGTGGCCGAAAGTCCGAAATCCATACAGACAATGCCGTTTACTGAATGAGTTGTGTAACGTGATAATCGAGGCGGCACTATCATACGTCGAATGGCTTGTCCGCCATTGATGTCGGCGGAGAAGAAGGAATGCGCTTGGATTAGCGGGAGTCTGGTGGCGCAAATGATCAGGAGAGCAGGCGGTTTCTTCGGAGCAAGAATGAAATGGTGTTTGGCGAAAGATTGAGCAGTGATCATGGAGGCGCAGAGTTTGGAAACGCAGCGGAAACGGACTAAGGACTTGACAGGAAGCTTAATGAGAATGTCGAGGATGATATCGGGAGGAACAGGAGAGCGGGAGAGAGTCATGCTCTTGAGAGGACGTCTAGTGATCTTCTTCTTCATCCTCGCATGGATTTCCCAGTGGAAATGCCAGGGAATTTGCACTGGATTCAGTTTAAGAAGATTTGACCAATTTTCAAATTTCCCAATTCCCCCTTCTTTTATATAAACTTACAATTATAAACATTACACACACACACATACACACATCATTCGCAGCACACATGAATTTCATGTTCCAACGAATCATAAATTTTTATTTTTTAAATACTTCTCCTCCCACTTTTGCCACTTGTCACAGACAATCTATGCCTGAGCTTCATCTAAAACGGACGAATTTCTCTTCTGATTTTCTTTTTCAATTTAAATAAATTTTCTTACATTTAAATCAATTTGAATTCAAATTAATTTATCATTATGGCAAAATTCTATTACAGTAATAATTTAAATTTTTAATTATTTCTTTTTTTTTTCCCATATTACTAAACTTTCCTTTAAAGTTAATATTCTTCTGTTTAATTTTCATTTTCACCTCCTTTGACTGCTTTTTTAGGTTATTTCATAAAAATTATTTGAACAAATTTTTCATAAGGTAAAGTATTTTTATAATTAGTTGAACATTATACATGGAAGAAAATATTTAGTATTTATGTTATTTATTAATAAAATAATAAATTAGATAATTAAAAAATAAATTTTTTGAAAAAAAATTAAATAATTTCTTTTCTCATTTTTCCTAAATATAAAGAAATAGAAACATAGAATTTTTAATTTAAGAAAAATGATAAATGCTCATCATCTTCTCCTTATTTATTTATTTTTTATCAAAATAAATGAATGAAAGTAGCATAGAGTGCAGATAGTATTGTACAGTACATTTTTATGAATTGGTATAGTACTATCGTTTTTTTGTACCTTAATTTATAAATTTTATTTGTTTATCGTGCTTATAAATTAAATATTTAGATGTCTAATAATTTATTTTTTTTTTTGAAAAAAAAAATCATATTGATTATATTAAAAGTTAAGTAATTTAATTAATTTTTGTCAAAATTAATTATTACTAACATTAATAGATGTGTACATATAAAATTATGTCTGAAATACCAAATATAAATAAATTTGAGACAGCCACCCAAATTTAAGATATTATCAATATAATATTATTACTTTTCTATTACAACAAAATATATATATTAATTTAAATAAGTGGATTAATTAGTGGCTGTTGCATGCTTCAGAATTAATTAATTTATTACGGGAAGCTTTAGCCGTGTGATTGCGTCACTCTCAAGTCTTGTTTCTTTTTAGAAGAAAAATAATTAATACAAAAATTATGACGTAATACAATGAGGACAAATTCATTTTATATAGAATTTAAAAGTCAAATATTTTAAATTTTATACCCTTCAAATTGATATGATATTTTTTTAAGGCGCATTTACCAGTCAAATAGGATAGTCAGAGTCAATCACCTTTGAATTCATAATAGACATATACATTAATCCATTAAATATTTCATTAATCCACCAACTAAACATATTATTATTTTTTTTTATAAAGTAAGATTTAAATAAATATAAAAAGATTTTATGGACAAAGACTATAAAATAGCATTAAGAATTGGACCAATTAAATTATTGTAGATGACCATTTTATTATATTGTTTTATTTCTATTTATCCAACTTATTTTACTCTTACAAAAGTTAAACATAATTTTTTTTTTCAATTTATGGTATAGAAGTCGTGAATTATTTTTTAGCACCCTGTTAAGACTCATTCCTTCAATCTTTTAAAAGAACAAAAGAATATCAATCACTTTTGCACAAAAAAAAAAATCATTGTAAGGGATGCAAAATGACTATTTGTTGAGCACTGAACCTCTACGATCAAGAAGTACCATGGTCGCGAAAGCTTGAAAGTCATCCATGATTATGTCCCAAATGGAAACATGCTTGCTAAGAAAACCTTAACCAGTCGGTTGCAATGATGATCTTTTCACATTTTACAAAAACATCAAAAAAAAAAATTTAACCAATTGATATGAATTTTAAATTTTTAGATAATAAATTAATTTTTTTTTTTGTACTTCATATTAGAGTTTATTCCTCTAACACCATATTAAATCAGTCAGAACATATGCAAATAGAATGATTATCTTCTATAGTTTAGTATGTTCAAATATTTTTTCTTAATTAGTTAAGAGAAGAGACAATCATGACCTTTTATATTAGTTAGTACTCCAACAAATAATTCAACCTTACATAAAGCTAAGAAAACAAAAAAAAAATTATTAGTTTATTTCTTCATAATTCTCTAAAGCTTTTATTTTATTTAAATTCTTTTTTTTTTGCAAAACATTATTAATTTAAGCGTTGAAATGTCTTCTAAAAAATAATATTGGGTTTATTGTTTTCTACTAATTTCAAAGTGCTTGGTGCATGGCATGATCATAAATTGTTTCTCAATTTCCATCAATTATGAGTATGTTATTTGTTTTGTTATTAGAATGAAATGAGAAACTTAGTAATACAAAGGAGGATTACTAAAGTAGAATATGAAAAAGGCTTTAATGCCAATATTTCACCCCCCAAAACAAAAGAGTTAGTTAGTCAAGTTCCTCAAAATAAAGCTTCTAATATAGAAAATAGCGAACTGACTAAAATTATGTAGTAAAAAAATTAGTACATGAAACATTACCTCAAAAAAGTTAAAAAGCAATTAATAATTGATATCGATTTAAATAATAGTATAAGAAATTTTTGTAATAACAATGGATAAAAAAAAAAAAAAAAGTGTGATAAGAACTTGAATCTAAATAAATAGTAGAAGTGCACGAACTATTATAAATTTCCCGTTTCCATAAAAATTCGAATCTAATGAAAGATGAAATGTCACCTCGATCATTATAATTAGATTTTTTTAGATAATACATAAAAAAAAATTATATTATTTTTATAAAATTCAAATTAATCTTTATACTATTTTTATTTTAAATATAATATAAATTTTTAAATTTTATTTGAATAAATATTTATTATTAATAATATATATAATATCATTAAATAAATATTCACGTGATAAACGATGTGTCTGTATGAATATTAATTTTAAAAATATTACTAACATGACAGTTGCATGGTTGCTACACTATCAATTATTTCTTTTTATTTTTTAATTTTTAAACAATTATAAATTAAATATAAATTTTAAAAAATTAATAAAAATATATAAAACTATAAAGGAATCTTCAATACTAATACGAATACTCCACTCTAGTTGGTTAGTTTAAAAAAAACTAACTTCGATCCTTTTTTATTTAACTCAGATTTCGGTTTAAACCTGCAACAGTCATGAATGGTTTTAGCTGGTAACTTATTTTTTTAACATCCCTGTATACTATCCTAATTTTTTTATTCAAAAAAAAAAAAAAAAAAAAGCTGTTAACATCAAATTTTTAAAATCACTTTTTTTAAAAAAAAATAATAATAATAATAGTAATAGATCACGTGCCAAAAGTCTGGGCCAATCTTGGTCAAACGACCTGAAAATGCCCATAAGAAACTGAATAAACCGAGAAAATGAAAATGAAATCGAAACGGGCAGAAGTCGTTTTTCTCGGGAAAAAAAAAAAACAGAAATAGTTTCCTGAAAGCAAAAATATAGCAGGTTGTGTAAGTAGAAACCGAAATCAATTTGAATATAAGAAGTGCATTTCAATCTGCGAAACAATGGCAGTTAATCCATCGATACATTACGCGCCTCCTCTGAATCGAACGCTACTCCGCCGTTCCCCTCTCGCTATCTTCCATACGGCTGCTTCGAAAACCTTTTTCTACGGAGAATCGCCGAAACCGAGGATCGTCGTAATGCGGTGTCAGAAACCTGTTTCAGACGAATCCCTTACCAGTAAAGCTGCGAAATTGGCCGATCGCGATGCTCCGATGGGATCTTCCGGCTCCTCTTCTTCCGCGGTTATCGATTTTCTCACATTGTGCCATCGACTCAAGGTACGAAACGAAAGTGCCATCGATTTTCTCACGTTATCGATTTTCAGCTTGATACCCGAAATAACTTGGATGAAGAACGCAAATGATTTTTTTAAATAATTTTATTGATGCTCGCTGAAGATTGAAATGTACGATGGATTATCGTGTCCAAGTAAATTAGCTTCATTCGCGTGAAAGTAGGTTTCAAACGGTGAGTTAAATGCGCGTGCTCTCTGGTTAAGAATTGAAATTATAAGCTGAGCGTTGTTTCTTCGATACCAAACGGAGATTTGGTGTATATATTAAACTTTTTGTTTTTGGAAAAAAAATTTAGCTAATTGACGCAAAGCACTTGCACTGATACTTTGTTTGCACGACTAATTGCTTCCATTAATTCGAACAACGAATAAAAAAAATTAAGGGATCATTTGCTGCTTCTTTTCTCCGGCTTATTTTTTGAAGGAATTTTGAATTGAGCGTCTGTAAAAAAATTGGGGAATTTACTCTTCTTGTATGTAGTTAAAGAAATGGCCTAATGGTTGGTAACATCATTAATTTTTTTCTTCTATATCTATTGAAGACCACGAAAAGGAAGGGATGGCTCAATCATGGGATAAAGGGTCCAGAATCCATTGCTGACCATATGTACCGCATGGCTTTGATGGGATTGATTGCCGGTGACCTTCCTGGTGTTAACAGAGAAAGGTCGACCTTTTCTCATATCATGCAAAAGGCTTGCACTCTTTATTCTTGAACTCTTATAACAGTTGTCTACCATATGTTATACTTCATGACTGGATGAATAACTGTGAATTATGTCCACATTATTTTCGAACACTTTTCGGCATTTTTACTTTCAGAGCTCAAGCTGGAGGTCTGTTATACAACAAACTCATTGTTTTTATGTTTATTAGTCATTGAAACGTACGTCCATTTTATTTCATGTGATATTTTTTCTGAAATATGCATGTCAGCCTGCCAGAATCTGTAGCACTCTTAAAATATGGATTTTGGTTTTGAAAATGCAGTGGACTACTTTGCTTATCTATCCTTATAGCTATTCATTGGATGCACTTAGGTAACTTCTTCAGCAACTTGGCGATGTTTTGCCACAGCAACGAGTTGTCTAAAGATGTTAGTGGCTTGCGCTAATCTGTGATTACAAGTTTATTGCTTAAAAACAAGTAGAAGCTGTGAAAAACATTGCAATGTTGCCCCAGCAATGACAACATCAGTTTTACTGATTTAAGTTACTGTAGCATCTATTAAAAATTAACATTTTACAAAATTAGAAATTTTGTATAAGCTCAAAACATTTAGTTAGAAAATGAGGAAATTAGGCATGAAAAATTAAGAATCTTATATTTGTTAGAGGTGAGCGCACAATGTGAAATATGAGATTTATGCTTTGAGGAAGGCGATGGGGCTGGGATAAAAATTTAGTTAATGCCAGTTTCAGGACTAAGAGTAGAAAAACTGTTAGTTCATGCCAATTTCAGGATTAAGAGTAGAACATGAAGGAAACAACATGCAAACTGTCCAAAGATTAAATATGCAGCATTGTAAAAGCATTAGAGATGTTATAAATTTCTAGGGTTACTATTTATAGGGAAATTTTTTATTTCTCACGGATTTAATTATTTGCTTTTTGAGCATAAAGTTGGGGAGCAGTAGATATGATTATTTTAAATTTTCATTTACTGGGTTGAACTTTTAAGTGACAGAGAATATTAGGCATGTGAAACAGAAATGCAAAAATTGGCACAATTGGGATGAACTACAAGCGTACAAGTTCAGAGAGTAAAAACTGGTACAGTTAGGATGAACTATAAGTATACAACTTCAGAGAGCAAAGCAACAAGAAAAAATGGTTTCTTGCCAGTGTTGGCATTTGTGCTAAACAACTGATGAAGAGTATAACTTTCAGAAAATATTCATTTTTGTTCTTTGACTCTTTTTCTTTTGCAACAATTGGTGAAATAATTTGTCATGGGATCCTCTTTTGTCTTCCGCTTCATTGGATGAAGTTAGTTGACGTTGAGTCTGTCAAGTGCCTGGTGAGTAGTAACTTATATGACCCTTCTGACATCTATGATGCCATTTTTCTCCTAATAGCAGTCCATGCTGATATTTCAACCTTATAGTGGATTTACTCTGTTAATTCTACTGGCTTATGGTGGACTTGTTCTTTTTTCTTTTTGCTTTGTTTTTTGGCTGGTATATAAGGATTTGAAATTTTGTGCCGTCTGTATTTAAACAGGTGTATCAAGATAGCAATTGTGCATGATATTGCAGAAGGTACTTCCAACTCCCTTTTGATTTTTTAGCTATCTTAGCGATATTTTATGAGTTTGTAATCTTACAAGGTGGAAATGGCAGCAACACTACTGTTTATATCAACTTTGTTTCGGTTTTTTATGAGCCTTTTCGATCCATTTCATGCTACATGGGTCATAGCCTCATCTTGTTGTATCTTCCCACTTTCAGTTCTTTAATTGGTTAAATGAATTTACAATTAACAGAATAATCAATCAGATTCACTTTTATTTGTTTTAGCATAGTTGAAAAAGTAATCAAGCTTGACTAGCATTGCCAGATTGAAAATGAGATTTTAGGAATGCGAGTACGATTTAATGCTAGAATTTAAGATGGAATTTGGGTAACCACGTTACAAATGGACCAAGTGGCAAATCCTTATCTAATATCTATAGTTTCTTCCTCACTTCTAAGATCTAGTTTCTAACAGTTAAGGAGGAACTGTGCCTGCTTTATTCAAATCTTCATTGAATTCCGGGAATCATTCATTCAGAAAATTTTCTAGTATGGATAGTGGATTGTTTCTTTTCAAGTTTGACTTGTCTCTCTGGGTTTATATATATACACTTGGTGTTTATATTAAGACTAACTTCGAGCTTGGATTTGGACTTTGATAGCTATTGTTGGAGATATAACACCATCTGATGGTGTGCCCAAGGAAGAAAAGAGCAGACGAGAACAAGCAGCTTTGAATGAAATGTGTGCAGTTCTTGGTGGAGGAAGGAGGGGTATTTAATAGCTGATTTTTGTCTTTGGAAGTTCCGGATTTATTAATATTTGGTTTCAAATTGTAATGGTGGTTTGTTTTGTGCAGCTGAAGAGATCAAAGAACTTTGGGCAGAATATGAAAATAATGCTTCTATAGAAGCTAATCTTGTGAAAGATTTTGATAAAGTATGTAGCTCGAATTTATTTTTTGAAATTCTTTTCTGGCTTGGACAAATATTCCCCATTTAGAATATTTGACTTAATTTGCTGTTAATGCCTTTCCAAATGTGACTTTTCATCTTTGGGCAAGCTTAGCTAAATAGAACATGTTTGTTCATATATGCTGAATTTTTTTGGTGAACTCATATATGCAGAATTTTTTTGGTGAACTCATAAATGCAGATTTATATGTAGCATGCTCCAACACATTTATTTTCTAGCAGAAGATAATAGCATGAGTTCTGAGCATGTTCTCTCTCTTTGATAGAGTGCTCCAAACACACTGATAAAGAAAACCATGATTCAACATTACTTTATTTGTGACAGCTTTCTGCGTCTAATTCCTTTGATCTTCTAAGTGAGGGATTACAAATGGTAATCTACTGAGGGATGAATGTTTGGTGTTTTAGGTGAGAAAATGCATAAAAAAATATAGGGCTTTCTTTAGTATGTGAAAACATCTAGCTTTATTTCCTAATTGATATATGTTTAGGTATTTGTTTATTATTCAAGTTTAAATGAAAATCATTTTTTAAAGATGTCAAATATTACTTTTTTATTATTTTCTAATATGCATTCTCTGTTTTCTCTATCATTTCTAAAGATATCACTTTTATTTCAAAAAGAACACATTGGTTTTATGTATAAACATGTGAATTTAAGAAATAGAAAATGGAAAATGTCTTTAAGTGAATTTAAAGAGAGAAGAAGGAACATATCTTCGTGTGCCAAATGGATCCTTCATGTTTTCTTTTCCCTTATTTTAACTGAGGATTATGCTTGTCGATGAATCAGATTGAAATGATTCTGCAAGCACTGGAGTATGAAATGGGTAATTTCTTTTCCTAATGCTAGTTCCTGTTTATAATGCTTGTGAGCTATTTTAACCTTCTCCTTTGAAATTTTAATGTTGTGGCAGAACATGGAAAAGTACTTGATGAGTTTTTCCTTTCAACAGCAGGTAGAGTCAGCTATTTTTTTTTCCTTAATGCAAGCATGGAAGAACTGATACTGTTGATTTCTGTCATTTATAACTCCTGTCCAGTACTCAAGTCTATTTGCCCATTAATTTCAGGAAAGTTTCAAACTGATATTGGAAAAAGTTGGGCAGATGAGATCAATTCAAGAAGAAATTCACGATTAGCAAAACAAGCATAAAAGATCTACTGATGGAGCTCCAGTCTTGATCTTTCTCTTACTGCAAAGATACCTTTTTTTTTAATAGGAAGTTTTGTGGGATGGCATTTCATACTGATATTTTGCCGCCTTCATTATCTTTCTTGTTTCTCAAGGAGAAAACCTGAATAAAGCTGAATTGGGAAACAGTGGAAAGAGATCATTCAGACTGTAGGAATAAAGCTCTGTCAAACCTGGAAATTTATGCAGGTTAGATTAGGTTGTGTGATATTAGCATTTCTCAGATGAAGCTCTCAGAAATTTTGGAATGAGGCCATTGTTATATGTAAAGGTCTTATGAACTTCCTAACTCAACTGTCTGGACCTTTGTAATTCAGATTAATATATTCTGCCTTGCCCAGGTTACCAACATCAGATTTCACCTGTAGTTGATTGCAGTTTTGAATATGGCAAGTAATAAGCTTGTTTCTTAAATATATATTTGACAACAGAAAGCCGTTTTCTTTCTTTGTGTGTGTGTATATATAATATACACACATATATATATGAAAGTGGGTTATATTTTCAGGTATTGGATTATGAGGTGACAGATGATAAGACTTACAGTATGTCCGGAACAAATGAATTCTAACTATTCACTCCGAGTTCCCCACTCTTCTGTTGGAACAGAATCAATATAACCACATATTATTTATCATCTTCTGAATATCAACTTGTTTGCTCCCATTAGGGCTTAGCTGGACTGGTATGTAGTCCACCAGTTGAGAGAGTGGAGATACGTTTCAGTCATACAGGTAATCCAGCCTTCTTTCAGAAATTGGTACGCTAGTTTCTTTTCTACGTTTTAAGATGCTTGAAGTTCTAGCTCTTCTCCTCTTATTTAAGCTGTCTGCTACTAATTTTGTGGGCGCTTGCGAATGCTCATTTGTTAGCTTGTCACTTGAAACTAAAGGTGAGTCTGATGGAGTTTCAGTTTTATTATGCTTATTGTCATTGATGTTCTGCACTTGATTATCTGACTCCCTCTTGAATTTCTGCTCCTTTTCTTACATTTTCGTTGCCCTGATTATTATGTACATATTCACTTTTGTTCTTACCCCTTTTTCCCCTGATAGTAATTGTTGCTGGAAAATCTGGTACCACAATAGTAAAAGAGCCAAGCTTACTTCTATTTATTTTATGTTCATAAATAAACAAACTGAATCATTTGATTTGGTTTTGGTTGAAGTTACAACTTGAATTTGTACACCATCCTCCCATCATGATTGATTAAAACTGAACAACATCGGGTCGGAGCCCTCCTGTGATTGGTCTTATTGTTCAGAATTGACTGCAATGATAATTGGGGAGTCTGTGCCGGTGAATTTGAGTAGTCGAGAAATGAATGATAGGAAGACTGAATTCATAGAAAATTCTTTAGTCCAGACTAGATCACCCCACTTGATATTGTTCGTTAAATTTATATGAAATGAAGTATACGAATGAATTAAACTCTTGTGGTTTGAAATCAACGTACCTTAAATCTTACACAAATCTTAGTAGGAGGTCGGTGTGAGATGCTGAATGTTGAACTGATGATTGATGATTCTCTCCTACCTAACTAAACCCTTGAACCAAACAAAAACAAAGGATAAAAAAAATAGAGGCGGTCGTATTTTGTACAATTGAGAATGTAGAGGAGGTTGACTGACTGGTGGGCGCTAAAAACGGACATGGACTCAGAAATCTAGCACTTAAAATGTATGGCTGTATCCATCAATAATTTGCATCTTCTTCAACCTTTCAACTTTGGCAACGAACCTCTCTCCATGGGTCAAAACATATGCAAAACTTGTTTCACTTACTGTATTACTCCCTTCCTACGGGATTTTATGGAATTAAAAGTTACGAATATATTTTACCTGAGAATAGATTTAATTGCATTAACGTTTCTTTATAAACCCAAAAATTAAAGGCATAAAACTCCACCGACAAGCCTATTTGATTATTATAATTTTCATGCACGCTATTAAAATCTAAGCAAAAAAGGCAATAAAGTTTGAAGGGTTTAAGAGTCGTCGTATTTTGCAAAACACACATGGTGATGATGATGATGATGAAATATTGCCTCAAGTCAATGTCATCATTCTACTCTTTATTATGTTTTGATTCCACGGGTTGCCCTAAATTTTGTCAATAATTTGTAACATAAGTGCCCCACCACCCGCTAAAGTACTTGTTGTCATTTCCTACTCATAAAACACACATGATTCCTTATATTCAAATTTATTTATTTATTTTTTTATATCTTATAACAAAATTAAAACTTAATTTTTCTTTCTTAAATTAAAAAAAAAAAAAAAAATGTAAAGCTTAATATGTCTGTTCATTACAGTGCATTATATCTGAATTTATTTATAGAAGACAATAAGAATACTAATGCTTCAATCTAAAAGAAATTTAATTGATTATAAACATATGATATTTCCTTATTTCTTAAAGTCATTACTACACTTGCATACTTTAAACTCTCAAACCTAAAGATGCCTACTGTATTTATTCTGCATTCTCTGGCACACCCACTTTTTATAATTTTAATTCTTTGAAATCATCATAACATACGTGTACTGTATTAACTTCACCATCTATGTATATGCATAATAATATGGTATTCCTTCCGTTGATGTTATCCATGATTATTTTCATTTAATATATATAAAGGTTTTGAGAATATGCAATATATTATTAAAATTTAATGTTCCAAATGAATGTTATTAATGCCACTATTTAAATAATCAGAGAGAGAGAGGGGAGAAGGCTGGTTTCTTGTTCGTGTTCGTCTTTGAATATAAACCCAACAATCAACTATAACTTGTAAAAACTTTACACTCAATAAATTATGATATAAATTACTATGTTATATAAGTCAACAATTAATCAAGATTTATCACGAGTTTTATATATATATATATGAACAAAAATCAAGATCAAAATGATGAGAACTAAGCTGATTGGTAGTATGCCTTTAAAATATTCAGTCAAACTTAGGGCTCCAAGAGAAAAAGTCCAAAAGTTCATACAAATGGCAGCAGTTAATCCCAGTATTTAATCTTTTTTTAATTACGTATTAAATGCTTTTTCTTTTCGGCATTTATTGTAAAATAAAACGAAAGGGTCCACTTGTTAATATTTAATTGGAGAGCTGAATTAGAATTATTTTGTTTTTATGATAAACTTTTCTATTAATTAATTAAGATTTTAAATTAAATATTTAATTTTAAAAAAAAAACTACACGCTTTCTCCGAATATTAGGACCATGATGTTCTGATTATTTTAAATTAATTTATTTTATTAGAAAAAAACAAAAGAAAAAAGAAAAAAGGAGAGAAATCAAATCTATTGTAATTATTTTTTAGAGGTCTCTATCAGTATGGCTTCTGATTTGTGACCCCACAATCCGTGTGTTCCTACGCTGAGCTTCTCCTCTGAGAAAACAAGAGACATTCATCCAAATTTGCTTCGGCTTTTCGAAAGTCTCGAAGATTAAATCCCTTGAAACATTTGCAATCCATGAACAACTTGAATTTTTGCGCAAAAGGTAAGGTTTTTGAGATTTTAGCTTCTGGATTCTTTGGTCTTTCTACATTCGGTACTGAAGATTTTGGAGCGTGATCGACTGCTTCAAAAATTTCCCACTTTCTATTATTGCAATCAGCTTATTCATCCGACTCTCTGCTTTCCGACTTCCGCAACTCGAGTGATTACTCTTTTGCCGAAAACTTTCTGGTGATCCAGATTTTGGCTCTAGTACTGGTAGTCTACATGAGTTTTGCTATTTTTAGAAGTTCTGGTGATTTGGGTTTAGCTATAAAGGTGCTTTTTGATCTGGGTTTGGCTAAAATCATGCCTTGATCATCTGTTTTATGATCAAAACCTGAGTGGCGATCTGGGGATTTGCTGTATATGAACAGAGTGATTGGCTGATCCTCGCTTGTTACCGAGAAGGTTGCTGTATCTTCAAGTTACTGTGTTTGTTTGGTAAAGTTTGGTGGCTGAGTAGTATTTTGTTGTTACTGTTTCGACATTTGTATGTGATCGAGATTCGACAATGGTGAATTGGTGATTGAATTTTTTGGTTTTTCCACTGCCAAATTTCATGAAAGCACATAGATTTTGTTACATAGATAGTGAACAAATAATCACTAGATTTGCTTTAAATTATGGCAACCACCTCTCCACCTCCAAATTCAACTCCCTCCGGGGGGCCACCAACTCCGCCGATCACTTCATCACCACCCTCTGGTACCATGTCACCGCCACCCCAATCTTCATCTCCTTCCCCTCCACCTTCCCAGCCTGATGCAAATCAAACAGAACCGCCAAGCTCTTCAACTTCATCCCCACCTCCACCAGGTCCCTTGTCTCCTCCTCCAGCCACACCACCATCTGTGCCATCACCACCTCCTTCTGTACCTTCATCTTCACCCCATCCTCCTCAATCTGTTCCACCTACAGCACCACCTCCACCATCACCTGATGCTAGTCAACCACCAACATCCAATTCTCCACCACCACCAACATTATCATCACCACCACCATCTAATTCATCAACTTCACCACCTCCACCAACATCCAATCCACCAGCTAATTCGCCTCCACCACCGCCATCAAACCCCCCTAGAAGTCCACCTTCACCACCACCACCATCATCATCACAACCGCCAGAAACTTCACCTCCACCACCTGCATCTATTCCTCCTCAAGATTCACCTCCACCGTTGAATTCACCTCCACCACCGGCATCAGATCCTCCTGAAAATTCACCTCCACCACCAGCATCCAAGCCTCCTGATAATGCACCCCAACCTCCTATTGCTACTTCTCCACCTGCTTCTCACCCCCCACCTTCACCTTCGAAGTCTACTCCTACGTTATCACCTCCACCTCCCTTAATAAAATTGTCACCACCTCCTTCCCAAAATCCAGTCCCACCTTCAGATAATGGGCCCACAAATGGCTCTAGTCCTAATGCACCAGAGAGTTCGCGTTCTTCTGGTAGTACTGCCATTGGTCCAGGAGGTGTGGCGGCTATTGGGGTTGCTGTGGGGCTCTTAGTGCTTGGTCTAGTCGGGTTGGCTGTTTGGTGCTTGAGAAAGCGAAGGAAAGATGTTGCTGGGATGAATGGTGGTTATGTTATGCCCTCACCCATGGGCTCTTCGCCGGGATCAGGTAAGCTTTGTAAAGCCTTATCTCTTTAGCATTTTATTGCATGTCATTTTCCTTTAACTGGTTTGGGCTCCAGTCAAGGAAGCAGTTGGTGTTTAACATCTTTATATTCGATTTCTTGCTTTATTTTGGCACAGTTTTTAGATGTGCTCAAGTTTTCCAATGTTAGGTATAGCTGGGCAGTTGGATAAAGACATTTCATGAATGTGACTATGGTTTGATATCATCAGGACATGAAGCATTTTGAGAATTGTAAATTGGAGGAGAGCTAGCTTTTAGATCGAACGTCTCAAGTTAATAACTAAAAAAGAAAAAATAAGAAAGGAAGCTTGAAATCTGTTGAGTCCTATTCTTGGGGCAGTAGATTAGTCATTGCGAATATGTGATATTTTGTTTTATATTCTTAAACAATAATCTGTAGTCAGCATGAAAATATTTTTTTTGGAATTGGGGCCATTTGTTTGAGTGATTAATATTTGCATCTTTTGACCAGATTCATCCTTTTTGAAGACGCAAATGCAATCTTCAGCTCCCCTTGTAGGAAGTGGGTCTGGCAGTGGATCTGTTGTATATTCCCCACCTGAGCCAGGTGGATTGGGCAATTCAAGGTCCTGGTTTACGTATGAAGAACTTCTCGAGGCCACAAATGGTTTTTCAATTCAGAATCTTAAGGGCGAAGGGGGATTCCATTATGCCTATAAAGGGCTAGAATCAGATGGGAGAGAAGTATAATTTAAGCAGCTAAAAACTGAAGAGAGCAAGGTGAACGAGAGTTCAAAGCTGAGGGTTGAGATTATTAGTCGCATACACCCATCGCTATTTGGTTTCACTTGTGGGTTATTGCATTTCTGATAGCCGAAGATTGCTTGTATATGACTATGTCCCCAACAATAATCTTTATTACCATCTTCACGGTAAGCTACTACATGACTTTGGAGGATTGGCTGATGATGATGGCATACTGACTTTTTTCTTCTTGTTCTTTTAGATGAAGGAAGACC